>SNQJ01S0204989.1:4739-16518 GCA_010110895.2 Picea sitchensis | reverse complement strand
AGCCCAGCCTATCCACTCTTGTAGAGTCGAGTCCATACATGAACTGTCTTTGGGTTGCTTCCTTCTGTGTTTCCTGAGTGGAATTGACTAGTTGTTGTTGTTTTTATCCTCACCTTGCGGGAATTGGGCTGAAACTGGTTTAATAAGTGGGTTGTTAGGATTGTGGTAGAAGAGGCGGGTTTTCAGGTCTGTGAGAAACTCTCTCCAGGTGAGAGAGTCTATTGGGAAGTGGTTTTCTCCGAGAGAGAGTCCAACACCAGCTACAGAGCTCTAAGAATTCATGATCTGGCCTGTTGTCGAGACCCAGAGAGGGAGGTGAAGCACTGATGGACTATGCTTGTGAAGGTGTATACTCATGGGTGGAACAAGCATGTGGGGAATGAGATTTTATGAGTAGTGGGCATAAGAAGGCTCCTGGAGAGAATCCTTCTAGTTGCTCTGTGTAGTTTTCCTGTAACCTCAACCTAGTCTAGGATTCTCTTGCCCTGGGTGGAGCTTGGTCCCAGCTCGGGGGTGATCCATTGTTGAGCGTGATGAGCAGCGTGGTCTAAGGCTGGGAGGTTCATGAAAGGTCTGCAAATGGTTGGTGGAGTTACTACAATTTCAAAGATAATTATCATTATGTATTTTAGTTTCAATTAAAATGCATGTCTGTGATGCTTGCAATATTATCATGTATTATGTTGCAATGATATTTACTATTAATTCCATTAATTTTGTATGTTAGCAGTAATACTGTGATTACTTTATATTGTTGGTTAAATTTCATTAAATCTATTAATTATATTTAATATGCATGTTATATATAAATTTATGAGAATGTTTCACGTAGTAGCGTTGGCCAGCCGTGGGGTTGATGGTCGGGGACTTTACAATATGGTATCAAAGCCAAGGTTTCAATGTTGAGCCTGGATGGGTCGGATAAGTGGTGTTTGGACCAAAGGTTTCCAGTGGAAATGGTGTTTGGATGGAACCAATTTCAAACCTTAGATTGTTTCTGAGTGCCAAGGGGTTACTTGGCCATGTTACAAAGCTCAGGAGGAGTAGCGGTAGAATAAAATAGTATTCGGTGTGGTATTTGACCACAGAGAGAGAGCGCTCAACACTTGGGGTGTTGGAGCCATAGGATCTGTTCAGAAGGAGAGGAAAAACCTTTACGACCATCATATCTGAAGAAACTGCAGAAAGGGTAACCTAGAAGCACTACGGATTTCGCAATGTCGGTGAAACTGAATGCAAATGTAAGAGAAAGGCCGAAGCTTCGAAATGGATCTACACCGTAGACCTAGAGAGGAGAGCTCAATCATTGGATTAACCAATATCAAGAGGTAAAACACAATAGTGAAGGGAGAAATCTCCCAAAGAGCCGAAGTGGTGAGTCATGATGATGTCACTTGGAAGTGACTTGGACACATGGGATGTGTGCCACGTGTTAGTGGGTTTAGAACCCATGGAAGATTGAAATGGAATTTGGAACATGACGAGTGTCATCCATCTGAATAGGCCACGTATCAGTCGCTAGTATTCTACCATGTAGCATCCTGTGTGAGAAGGGTTAGTGGGGCCTGAGGTTACGTAACGTAGATAAAGGTCGGAGGACCCATAGTGGCTTTGATCATGATAAATCAAGATCAACGGCCAGGAGACATTGCAGGGACCCAAGTTGCACGGAAGATAATTCTCCAAGGCGGTCCTGTAATCCAAACCGTGGTTTCACTGAGGGGTTACGTGTCAGCATCGAGAGAATTGCGGGATGAAAGGTGGGTTACTCTAAACCATCATTTCTTTCCCCCACAATTAGGTAAATGTTAAGTGATGTAACGTAATAACGTCACCTAAGGTGACGTGGGAGTGTTCGGAGATTAATGGTTTGGGGTGTGCGGAGGTGAAATCTCCTGAAGTTCTGAAGTCCCGGAACTCAAACGCCTGAGGTTCCACAACGAGTGTCAGTCGTTGGATGTTGGGTAGACGTGGACCATTGATCCACCCTACTATGCGAGTTTGGTAACTCGGAACTTCGAGTGACTGTTGTGTGATGCTTGGAAATTTCCGAAGGCCAAAGGCCTAAGTAAGCGCTTAGTAATCTAGTGCTTGGTCATGACCCATGGTCCCATGGGTTGGGGAATGAGAGAAATATGCGGGGATTCTTGATTGAACAAGAATAATGGAGAATGAAAACTGAACGTTTTCTTGATTCAGATTTATTTATGAATGTTGTGGGATTTGTTAAGGAATAATGACCTGAATAATTCTGGTTGTCTACACATTGTGTTTGCATAAGTTTAACGAGTGCCAGAACTGAGTAGAGTTGGCACTGAGTGCAAAAGAAATGGAAAAGGCACATAATGCTTCCAGTTTAGAGAATGAAGCTAAAGGGATGGATGTTCATTTGGGAGTTGAAGGGTCAAACTCCAATGGACAAGGAGAAGAGATAGACAAGGAAGGCATATGATGAAAATCATTGAAAGATTGTAGAAAGATGCCCAAACTCATCGAAAAAATAGTAGAAAGCTCATGAAATCTAAGGAACAACAGGGAGAATTCAAATTAAAGTTGATGAAGAATCTATAGAGAATAGAAAAGAAGTTGTACAAGGAGAGAGACTCGAGCAAAATAGGGAGTCACCAGACTTCTGAGGGAAGAATATCAAGGAGTGTTGGTAGACACCATCATCACTCCCAAGGTTTCTCTAAGAGGAGGGCACACAGTAGTTCAAGTCCATCTCCTACCAGAAAGCATAGGACATATGGAGTGGATGAACTAAAGGGAGAAATGAACACGATTAAGCCTCCTACATTTGATAGAGAACATAAGAAGGAGGAAGATGCCGAGACATGGTTGCTTAGCATGAGGAAATATTTCCAACTCCAGAATTATTCCTCTCATGTAGAAGGAAGAATTGTGATGTATCAACTAAAAGGAAAAGCATCCATGTGGTGGGATCAAATTGTGCAGGTGCAACACATTAGAGAGAAAGATATCACTTGGAAAGAATTCAAGAGGTATTTTGAGAATAAATACTTGACCAAAAGATACTATGACAGAAAGATGAAAGAGTGCTTTGAAATCAAGCTGGGAAGCATGACCATTGATGAATACGAACGAAGATTTTTGTAATTATTGAACTATATTTCGTTCATCAAGGATGAAACTGTCAAGATTCAGAGGTATCTAAGTGGATTACCACCTTCCATTGGGGACAAGATTCAGTATGATGATCCTAAGACTATGGAAAAAATGATAATAAGAGTGAAATGCTTATATGAGCAACAAAGAGAAAATCCTACTTTTCGGAAGGCTTGGGATGACCAGAAGAAGTTCAAGAAAGAGTAGAGGTGGAAGGGAAACAAACCTCCCTTTTTCAGAAACAATCCTCAAGGACAACCATCATTTAGAGGGCTAAGAATGGATGACGTAAGGGAACAAAGGCCAAGGCAGATGCCCATTCAGTGTTGGGGTTTTCAGAGGAACCACAAGTACAGAGATTGTCCCCCAAAAAATGGCAAAGTGAGAGTTATCCATAATGTTCAGCAAGCTGAAACAGTGGAGGACATGGGCAGTAGAATGCCAAGGATCTACGCAGCCCTAGAAAACAAGAAATATGAATATCAGTCGCACATTATTGAAGTGGAAGGTATGATCAATAACCATCCCTTCACTATTATAATTGATTCAGGGGCTAGCCATAGTTATATATATCCTAGAGTGGTGGAAAGTTTGCAATTGTCTAGAATCAAACATGAAAAGTATTGGTTAGTGTAGCTGGCTATAGGAACCAAGAGAAAATTCATTGAGTTAGTTAAGTCATGTCCAGTGGACATGAATGGACTGAGCACAAAGGCTGAATTGAATGTTCTGCCTTTAGGTACTTATGACTGTTTAATTGGGATGGATTGGTTGGACCAACACCATGCCATCCTAGACTGTCGTAACAAGGCATTCACTTTCCTGAATGAGGAGGGGAATCAAAGAACAGTCCAAGGAATTCCTAGATATGTTGCTATCAGAGAAATTTCAGCAATGCAGTTGAAGAAGTGCTACAGGAAAGGTTGTTAATTATTTGCAGCCCATGTGGAGGAAACACCTAAGGATAAGGTGTCAAGTATTGGAGATCAGGCGGTACTAAAGGAGTTTGAAGATGTATTTCAGGAGGTACCTGGATGACCCCCGAAGAGAGATATTGACTTCTCTGTAAACTTGATGTCTGGAGCAGCTCCAGTGTCAAAAGCTCCTTACAGAATGAGTACGCCAGAGCTGAAAGAGTTGCAATTGCAGCTTGAAGAGCTTCTGAAGAAGGGATACATACTCCCAAGTGTATCATCTTGGGGTGCCTAGGTCCTGTTCATGAAGAAGAAATATGGGACGTTGAGATTGTGTATCGATTTCAGACAATTGAACAAAGTAATTGTAAAGAAAAAATATCCTCTGCCGAGGATTGATGACCTCTTCGATCGGTTGAAGGATGTGAATATATTTTCGAAGATATACCTCAGGTCGGGATATCACCAGGTAAGGATAAAGGATGAAGACATCAGCAAGACCACCTTTATAACAAGGTATGGTCATTATGAGTTCAGAGTGGTGTCGTTTGGGTTTTCAAACGCACCCAATGTTTTTATGTGCCTGATGAATGGTGTATTCAAGGACTATCTAGACAAGTTTGTCATAGTCTTCCTGGATGAAATTCTGGTGTATTCCAAGTCAGAGGAAGAGAATGAGAAACATCTGAGGATGGTTTTGCAGGTGCTAAGAGAGCACCAACTGTATGCCAAGTTGAGCAAGTGCTCATTTTATCAGGAGCAGATCCATTACTTGGGGCATATTATTTTGAAGGATGGGATAGTTGTAGATCCTGAGAATATTGAGGCCATCAAAGAATGGTCAGTGCCAAAGAATGTGACAGAAGTCAGATCCTTTATGGTTCTAGCAGGTTATTACAGAAGTTTTATCGGAGGGTTCTCGAGGATATCTCACCCTATCACTTCCTTGCAAAGGAAGGAGAAGAAGTTTCAATGGACAGAAGAATGTGAGAAAATCTTTCAGCAATTGAAGCAGTTGTTAACCAATGCTCCAATCCTGAGGATTGCAGATCTGAATGAAGACTTTGTAGTGTGTACAGATGCATGCAAAGAAGGACTGGGAGGAGTCCTTAGTTGGAATGGGTTTTTTATTTTTTATGAATCGAGAAAGTTGAAAGAGCACGAAAGGAACTATGCAACTCATGATTTGGAGTTGGAAGCCATGGTACATGCTCTAAATAAATCGAGGCATTACCTCATGGGAAGGAGGTTCGAACTGAGGATGGACCATAACGGTCTGAAGTATTTGTTTGATCAACCAAATTTGAATGCTAGGAAAAGTAGGTGGTTGGAGTTCCTCTGTGAATACAATTTTGATATCAAGCATATCAAAGGGAAGGAGAATAAAGTGGTTGATTCACTCAGAAGGAGAGTGCATGAATTACATGCTATATCCATTAGCATGTACCAAACTGATATTAAAAGCAAAATTTTGGAGGCTGCAAATGCAGATTTGCAGTACAGGGATTTGGTAGAAAATCTACAGCAAGGTAAGATGCCACAAAAAGTGGAAAATTATAAACTAAGGGTTGATGGAATACTTCTGTACAAGAACATAATTTATGTACCTAATGTCCAGGACTTGAAACTTATGATTTTGAATGAAATGCATAATGTGCCTTATGTTGGGCACCCTGGATATCAGAAAATTGTGGCAGCAGCCAAGAGCCATTACTTTTGGCCAGGTATGAAGAAAGAGATTGTAGAATGCATCGCCAGATGTATGGAGTGCCAGAAGGTTAAAGATGATCACAGGCACCTAGCAGGGTTGTTGCATCCTTTACCCCTTCCTGAGTGGAAGTGGGAGGTAGTGACAATGGATTGCCCAGAACAAGCAAGCAGAATGATTCAATCACGGTGGTAGTGGACAAGATTACGAAAGTTGCCCATTGTATTCCAATAAAGACTACTCACAAGGCAACGGATGTTGCCAAAATCTTTATGAAGGAAGTGGCACGATTGCACGGAATTCCCAAGACAATTATGTCTGACAGAGACCCAAAATTTACCTCAAATTTCTGGAAAGGGTTATTCAAGGGGTTCAGAACGAATCTTAACTTTAGCACAACCTATCATCCTGAGTCTGATGGGAAAACAAAGAGGGTGAATCGAGTAATAGAAGTCATATTGAGGATGTATGTGATGGAAAAACCATCGAAATGGGGAGACTACCTACATTTGGTAGAATTCACCTACAACAATGGGTTTCAAGCATCATTGAAGATGAGCCCATTTGAAGCACTTTATGGAAGAAAGTGGAATACTCTAGTAAGTTGGGATAATCCATCTGATAGGGAAGTAGTTGGGCAAAAGTTGCTCAAGAAAATGGAATTACAGATGCTAAAAATTAAGTAGAATTTGAAGGCTACTCAAGATAGGCAGAAAAATTATGATGATAAAAACAGAACCCACGGAGAGTTTAAAGTGGGTGTTCATGTTTTCCTGAAAGTGAAATCCAATAGAAGTTTCCTGAAGCTGGGAAACTGCGCCAAGTTGGCAGCCATATTTTGTGGGCTATTTGAAATCCTAGAAAGGATTGGGCCAGTTTCATAAATGCTTTCATTACCTGCATCCATGACTGTACATAATGTGTTTCATGTTTCATTTCTTAAGAAATATATACCTGATGCTAATCATGTAATTGATTGGAATGTGATTATCCCAGTTATATTATGAATTGTAATCATGTTTTGTAGGTTGGTTATCCAAGTATTGATAAGATGGTGGGATTATGTGTTTAGCATATGGCGAGCCTAAGTTTAAAAGGCTAGGAGCCTTTTTTGTATATGTAATTATGTAGAAAATTAATAAAAATACAAACATCATTGCATGCTTGGTCGACCTAAAGAAAAAGTGATGGGGACTAAGCTTCCACATAGTGGGTAAGGAAAAAGGGGCTAAAAGGTTGGAAGAGGGGCTGGCTAATCTTGGGGGGCTTAAGTCCTTGAGAATAATATTTTATTGTTATTCCAAAGTTGTGTGACAATCATGTTTTTATCCTAAGTCCTAGGAGAGGTAGCATGCATCTCCAATGTGTGCAAAGGGAATGCATGCGACTCTAAAGACAAGTGTCGACTTCGGGTGCATCTGGTTAAAATTTGAAGTGTCGGCTGTGTTTTGGGGGTTTGTCCCTCCTACGTCGTCTGTTAATGCAGGCTATTGTGGTGATGCATCTGATCTGTATGTCTCACACAACACAGAGCCCAAAGCACGTGATGTTTTATTGAGAAGATGATACACCCTCTGTTTGAACCGTTAGGTCCGTGTTTGACCTCTACATGGACTCCTTGTCATGCACCACAGCAGTGGCAAACTTTTTGGATTGAGCCGTGTCACATGTGTGTCGTGTGAGCCCAACCTATCCTCTCTTGCAGATTTGATTCTACACCTGAATTGTCTTTGGGTTCTTTCCTTATGTGTTTCCTGAGTGGAATTGACTATTTGTTGTTGTTTTTATCCTCCTGCAATGAGGTAGGATGGCGGTTGAAAAGCGGGTTAGCCAGGGCCACGTGGTAGAAGGCGGTTGTCGGGCCGTGACAACTCTCTCTGGGTAGAGAGAGTTTGCTGGGAGAGTAAGTTTTCTCCCGAGAGAGATTCCATCACCATTCACAGACTCTTAGAATTCACGTCGGCTGTTGGCCGAGGACCCAAAGGAAGGTGAAGCAGATGGACGAATTCTTGTGAAGGTGTATGTCCGGGTGGAAGAGGCAGTGAGGAATGAGAGCGGTGGTAGATGAGCATGAGAGGCTCCTAGAGAGAGAATCCCTTTTGATTGCTCACATGAAATTTTCATATATAACCTGACCTAGTCTAGGATTCCCTTGCTGGTGGAGCTTAGTCCCAACTTCGGGGTGACTGTGCTGGGCGTGATGAGCAACGTGGTCTAAAACTGGGAGGTTCATGGAAAGGTACTTTATGGTTGGTGGAGTTAGTATAGTTTCAAATATAAGTGTCATTATGTATTTTAGTTTCAATTCAAATGCATGTATGTGATGCTTACAATATTATCATGTATTTCATTGCAATGATATTCTTGTTAATTCCATTAATTACGTATATAGCTGATATTGTGATTACTTTGTATTATTGGTTAAATTTAATTTAATTTGTTAATTAGATTTAATATGCATATTATATATAAATTTATGAGAATGTTACACGTAGTAGTTGCCGGGAGTGGGGTTGATGGTTGGGGATGTTACACCCTCCTCAAGATCATATGGTTGATAAGTTCGGATTATTAGGTTCTTGAAAATGAAATTGGATTCTACATCAATTATCTATCTCCTTCTATTATTGTTTGAATTGGAGTCTGATTCAGAGCTCGATTTTGTTTCTTTGATCTCGACTACCAATGATTGTTTGGCGACATTCATCGATGTTGTAAGGTATTTTTATGGAAGTAGCACCACTTCCTAGTGTCCTTCTTCATGATGCTTGCAATATTATCATGTATTTCGTTGCAATGATATTTACTGTTAATTCCATTAATTCTGTATATAAGCAGTAATATTGTGATTACTTTGTATTATTGGTTAAATTTAATTTAATTTGTTAATTAGATTTAATATGCATATTATATATAAATTTATGAGAATGTTCTGCGTAGTAGCGTTGCCCGACCGTGGGGTTGATGGTTGGGGATGTTACACCCCTCCTCAAGATCATATGGTTATTCTGGTTGGATTATTGCAGTTGCGAAAATAGAAGTGGATTCTACATCAATTATCTATCTCCTTCTATTATTGTTTGAATTGGAGTCTGATTCAGAGCTCGATTTTGTTTCTTTGATCTCAGCTACCAATGATTGTTTTGAGCGACATTCATCGATGTTGTGCCAAGGTATTTTGTGGAAGTCGCACCACTTCCTAGTGTCCTTCTTCATCTTCTCTTTGTTATTCTTTTCCTGTGGCTTAGACTGGTTGTCTTGATGTTGTCTATTTTGTGGATTAGGGTTGCCTTTACCATACTTTGGTTGTTGTGGATTTACAGACACAAATTCCCGCTTGTTCTAGTGCTTAAATTTATGCTCCATTTTGACAACATATCGATAAGATGTTCCCAATGATGAGATGTACAAAAAATCCATTTTAGTTTGGATGTACCTATGTAGAGCCCCACGATATTTTAGAACCAGATTTCGCTTGGAGTGTTTGATACCCAGCTTGGTGCAAAAGGTATGGAAGATATTTGTGAACTCTAGCAATGTTTGGCCCCTCTCTTGATGTAGTGTGGTCCATCTCATGTATTTTTCATCATAGTTTCCCACAGGGTAATATTTCTCCTTGACTGCATCCATAAAAAAATCTCAAGTGGGCTCGACCCCAAATATTCTAGAGTCCTCTCTGGAATTTTTCTCCCAGTAAGTTTCCCACCAATGTTTGACATGGGAGAGAGACTTAAGGAGTGTGAAGGTGATATTTTCTCTATCGAAAAAATTGTGAATAGAGAATTAACCTTCTAGAAAATTTAACCATATTTCAAAGCATCTCCATCAATTTGACCTTCAAATACGAGAATATCAAAATTAAATTGTACGTTGAATGGGGTAGCATCTCCAAAGTGACTGATGACGAAGACACACCTATTATTGTCAGTAATCGTTGAAGGATTTGGGTAAAATTATCCAACATCATGTTCCTTTGTTGCGCGAGATATTTTGTGAGCAACATATTGATGGGATCTTCTGCTCCCTCGTCTCTCTTCTCTTCTTCCATGGGAGGCCACTTGGACTGGAAATAACAGTTGTCCTTAAGAGAAACTAGCTCGAGACCCAACTCTCTATACCCTGACCTCGTCAGGGAAATGCACTAAGAAATGAAAAGGAGTAGCCTACTCAGATACCACTGATTCAGATTATTTTGAGAATGAAATGAAGGCAGAGATATAACAATGAAATATACAAATATATTGCAATAAACACAGAGATACAATAATGCACAATTTTTATTAAAGAGAGAATGTACAGAAACTATAAAATTACAGAGTGAATGAGTCGCTAGAATGGTGGTAGCTTATCTGAGAGAAGAGATGTGATGGTTGCACTCATTCACAAGAAGATGATGTTGCTTAAAATGAGGCTCTAGAGGCATTTTTAACATAAAAAAATTCAAAACCATAACCCCGAAAGATGAAACTCCAATAGGTTTGCGAGCCCCAATGGGGGTAGTTGGTACGTCAACTTCCCAAGGGCGTAACTTTTTCATACGATCTCCATTTGGAGTGCACGATCGCTCGTTGGAAAGGTATATCTGCAGACTACACATTTTTCTATTACATTGTGGCTAAATCCTATGTGTTTGGACCTGTGTTTGTTCCATCATTGGGAAAATCTGTGTACTATGTCTCATTTATAGATGACTTCTCGAGGAATACTTGGATATATTTCCTCAGGAAGAAATCTGAAGTCTTTGAAAGGTTTAAAGAGTTTAAGGCTCTTGTTGAGAATCAAACTAAGAAAAGAATTAATGTGTTGAGGACATATAATGTAATGGTGGAGAGTTTTGCGGGAATGAATTTGAAGAATTCTATAAGAAGTGCAGTATAGCAAGGTAGAAGACTACTCCATATACACCTCAGCATAATGGATTTGTAGAAAGGATGAACGTGACGCTGCTGGAAAAAGCAGGGTGCATGCTTAGTGGTGATGGGTTAGGGCAAGAATTCTGGGCAGAGGTAGTGGATATTGCATGTTACCTGGTCAACAGATCACCCTCATCAAAGATGGATGACAAGACTCCACAAGAGGTATGGACTAGTAAGAAAACTTCTCTCACACATCTCAAGGTATTTGGTTGTGAGGCCTATGTTCATGCTCCAAAGGAAAACAATAGAAAGCTAGATAAGAAGTTTGAAAAGTTTATATTTATTCAGTATAAAGATGGTCTCAAAGGTTATAATCTTTGGAACCTAAAAACTAAGAAAGTTGTGTATATCCAAGATGTGGTATTTAGAGAAATGAAGGATGTTGTTCAACATGAATTCCTACCAAGTAAGGAAGAACCAGATAAAATAGAGTTTGATTTAAAGGATGATGAATTAGACTCTACATAAGAACAATAATCAGAAGAAGAAGATTTGCATACTCCAGTATTGAGGAGATCGGTTCGAGAAAGAAGGATACCAAAAATGTATACTCCATCTCATTTTCATTCAAATTTTGCTTTGTCTATTACTGATGATGATCCTAGAACTGTCAGTGGGGCAGTGGATTCAGAGGATGGAAAGCTCTCGAAAAAGGCCATGGATGAAGAAATGGCAGGCTTGAATAAGAACGAGGCTTGGGATCTAGTGGAGTTGTCAACTGGAAGAAATTCCATTGGCAGAAAATGGGTATTTAAAAATAAGTTGAATGCAGAAGGCAAAGTGGATAAATACAAAGCTCGTTTAGTAGCAAAGGGTTATTCCCAGGTTGAGGGAATTGTTTTTGGTGATATTCTTTCTCTTGTTGCCAAGTTAACTCCTATAAGATTTATTTTATCTTTTGTTGCTGCATTTGATTTTGAAGTAGAACAGATGGATGTGAAGACAACATTCCTACATGGGGATATGGAAGAAGAAATATATATGAAGCAGCCATAAGGTTTTGTTGTGAAGGGAAAGAAGGATCTGGTATGCAAGCTGAAAAATCCCCTATATGGTTTAAAACAATCACCAAGGATGTGGTATCAAAAATTTGATACTTATATGTTGGGACTTGG
>SNQJ01S0204988.1:16528-30396 GCA_010110895.2 Picea sitchensis | reverse complement strand
TCCACCTCCAACATGTGTCCCCTCATCTCATCCTATTTTCAAAATATCCCTTCCAAGGTTTTCCAGGCTTCATTGGGAGTCTTACAGGAAGATATGTGAAAAAGGAGATCGGGAAAAATAAGACTGCAAATTGTTCTGAGTGCCTCATCCATGCAATTTAAGTACTTGGATTTTTCTATGGATGATGTCAGATTTGTATCTGTATTCATGGTTAACCTACACAACCCTATGGATCATATATGTATGGATATTTTCTCCTTCCATGCAAAATAGTCATAAGGTGTAAGAATGGATTCTTTTTGGAATTCCATCTTTTAGCTCTCTTCAATCTTTTGTACCTGCTAAAATTTTTGGTGTATCTTTTTCTTAGCATTCCATCATCTCTGATACCATGTAAATGTATTGAAACTGCACAAAATAGATATAGATAAACAATAATACACACATTTTTAGAGAGAATTGGACAAAGAATAAGAAGGAGAGAAAAAATGAAAGAATTCTCATTAACCGTTGTAAAAAATGAATAGTTTACACATGATATACTATGTATAGCTCAATGAGTTCGCATTGGAGGTGAAAAAATGATCCATGGTGGTGATATAGAGTGATCTGGACACACACCAATAGTTACGGTAGTGAATTGTCACATAGTCTATTCTCTCAGGAAGTTACGGGAGTGAACTGCCACCTAGTTGAGTTAACTAGTCAACTAGTCTTCAGTTAACTGACTGAACATAGAGTAGTGAGGAGTTAACTCAGGGAATCAAATATCATGCACCAATTTGGTTATGATCCCAAGGAAAGGTCAAATTATCATGGTGATGATCCCAATGTTGCATGGTGATGATCCCAATGCAACATCTAAACTCAACTCAACTAGTCAAATTGAAGTGTCAATTGAAAGAGAATATTCTCTAGGTGGAATATTCTCTCCTAAAATATAGGAGACTAGATAACAACTAATTATGACTAATAAACAAGGAAAAACCTTATGAAAAGGAAATCCTAGGTGTGTGTGAAGTAACTCCATCACAAGGTTGCTAAAACTCTATTGTAGAAAATTTATTTAATAGTGAGAAGGGAAAACCATGCCCCAATATGTTTTCCTATGTTTTTCCTCATATGTCTATTTTTATCAAATTAACAAAAAACCCTTATTGTAGGGATTTTCAACCACCTTAGCTATCGATTTGCAGGGGCTTTCCATTTACCCTTCCCTGGCTTAGAAGTTCTTGGTAATTCACACCTCACAAAGTAGGGAGTTTCACTATAAGCAAAGACATATAAGGTAGATATAGATCGGAATCGAGACAATTCTAAGTAGATATAGGATATGCTAGGAAATGTACAAATGATCAGAAAAACATGGTAATATTGACCTCTATCAATAGTGCATTGCTTATAAGGAATAATGCATTTCTCTCTCGCATTTTTGGATTTTGATGTGACAAATTTCTACAATGAATTGATATTTTATTCTGAAGCATGCATCACTATGTAACTAAGTGACCATTTCTCTCTTCATGATAATCATGAACCAAAGAATGCATCATGAATTTAGGATGCATTCTCTAATAATATAGGTTTCACGACCCCAAAAGATATTTGTTTCATTGGGACATACCATTTGGAAATCCTCCTTAATGTTGGCATGATGATATTTTCTCACATCAACATATTACTTTTGAGAAATAGGCTTTCCATACTAAAGGCATGTCAGACACTTTCTCCCATGAATGATTTATTACTGGCCTCAAGTATGACATCTGAGCTCATGTTCTAATGGATCGCCCTTATACATGGCTTGAATCCACTCACTAGGCCAAGGAAGAACAATGGGTGGTCACTACTCAAATAAAAAGTCCATCCTTTACTCAATGCTCCACCCCACCAATCGAGATCTTCCTTCCTCTCCTCTTAAGGTTCAAAAGTTAACTAGGGAAGAAATGGTTAAATTCCAACATAAGGGTCTTTTCTACAATTGTAATGAAAAATACTTTTGGGGGCACAAATGTAAGGAGAAAAATATTTTTATGGCCATTTCTGAAGATGAAGGTGATATTCCACTTCATGAATCGCTTCACTAGTCCAATGATACCATCCCACCCTCTGATCGAAATGATTTCAAACCTCTCATCCCTCTACATTATCTCACTACTATATCCACTCCCCAAAACCTTAAGTTAACTGGACATATCAAACATCAAAATTTCATTATATTCATCAATAGTGCAAAAGCCCGTAATTTTATTCATTGATGAATTTCTCAAAAGATCCATTTATATATCCATGAAGTCAACAACTTTAAGCTAATTTTTTCTAATGGCGGTTCCATGAAATGTGGGGGTCATTGTGAAAATGTGTTCCTAAAATTGGTGATTATAATATGAAATCCCACATGTTTGATATTGAAATGGGAGTTTGCAACATTGTTCTGCGTCTTGAATGGTTATTCACTCTAGGCCCCATCACCATGGACTTCAATGAATTATAAATGATATTCAAATAGGATGGGAATCCCTACCTATTCCAAGGTATCACAATAGGTTCCCTCGAGATTGCCAATTCACACTGAATATAAAAAATCCTCAAAAATGATCATTTTGGCAATATTTCCCAATTCCATGTCATTCAAGAAGTTGAGACTCCCTCCCCCATTGTTCATCCCGAGATGCAACTTATCCTCTCTAAACACCACTCCATTTTTGACAAACCCCAAGGACCCCTACCCTCCTATGGTCCCCATCATCATTCAATCTCACTTTTACCTAGTAGTCTTTCTCCCAATGTTCTCCCTTATAGCCACCCATTTTCTCAAAAAAATGAGATTGAGAAAATTGTTCAAGAATTGTATTTTAGTTTTTTGGAGATAAACCATGTGTGGTATTAGGAAATGTCCAACATTTTGAGTGGATACTACACCCGTCATTATGGAAACAATATTTTAGGGGTGTCATCCACCCTTGTTAGGAGTGGTTAAGAATTGTTAGTTACGGGTGTCATCCACTCTAGTACAATACCTTATTAATATTCAATGGTCATGGTACTCGAGAAAGAAGGTACTTGGAACATGTACCCATATTTTGAATCTCTTAACAAAATTACGATCAAAGATAAATTTCCCATTCCTGTCACAGATGACCTTTTAGTGCCTTTCTCATAGCTATGGTTGTGCTAGTATCACATCACATATCTCCATAGGTGCAACATCACATGTTACTTCATCCTTCTAAAGATCTATCTTATTCTTTACCTTGGGAATGTGAAAATGTTTCTCTTCAGTGCTCAAGGTGAAGCACCAACGGAAATTTTTATAGATTCTATGTATTTCCCACATGTATCATTGTGCTATCATTGCATCACATATATCCATATGTGCAACAAAACTTGTCACCATTCTTCCTTCCAGGGGTAGATAGTGTACTAAAAGGGCATTGGTGGGTGACATACAATTCCTTCCCTAAATTGAGCCATTTGATGTTGTAGGGTTATGGGTAGAGTTGGGTAGCTAATTTTGGGACAAACAATGATTGAAGAGATAATATTCCTTTGAATCCCATTTCCAATTCTAAAATGAAGAGGATTTTGTTGAAAAAACATTTGACTGTGAAAGATATTGTATTTCACTATCCCCAATTCAATTTGGCATGATCAAGGAGCCTAGTCTATGTGAATTAGGATAAGAAGAAAGCTAGAGGATTCAAGTGGGAAAAAGGAAAAATATTTTCCCTTGTCATGATCTTGTGAAGAAGATGTTAGTGTCCTATAAATAGATTTTTAGGTTTTGAATAAAATTATGGGATAAAGTCATGTATTGGGTTAGATAAGAACATGGTATGAGTTTTTCCTAAATCATGAGTCATAGGTTGGAAAATGTCTAAGGGAATACTATTGAACACATTGTAATTTTTCTTTGTTGTTTATGAAAATTGTTGGATTAGAAGTCCTTGAGTTTTGACCACAAAGATACATGTGATTGTGATATTTTATGTATGTGATTTCTTAATTTTCGTTTTCATGTAATATACTTAATTTTGTAAGGTTTCTTCTCTATGTTGATGTGAAGTATATGTATTAGAACTCATCTTTATCACATGTTTTTTTTCATGTAGTTTAGATTGTATTTCCACTATAATTTCTTCTAGATTCATCCTTGTTAGATGCCTTGAAGGATTATTGTTTTCTATGTAATCTGCTATCCACAAATATATCTATTTGTCTTAGAATATCATTTTTTGTATTTCATCTATTCATTGTTTTGTCAAAATTACCAAGTATCCAACAATTTTTATCGACTTTGATTTTTGTGACTCCATAGCCCAATTTTTATCGACTTTGATTTTTGTGATATTACCAAGTATCCTCCAAGACATTTCCCTCCTGCCATGCCCAAATGAATATATTAATTCCAACACCACCTTATTTTCCATCTTCCATATCTACTTGGAGGTATTTTATAAATCATTGATGTTCAATTGGAATTGTTTTCATAGTGTTGTCCTTAAGCTATTGTGCCTTTGCCTCTGACACTTTTTTCATTTTTTCTCTTCTTTTTGGGCCTTCTCTATAGTTCTAATTCATTTGAACAAGAACTAAAATTCCTCTTGTAGGTCCTTCTCTCAACTTCAAATATATTTATTATGTCCTTGACCTTAGGCTTCTTCTCATTAGTTAATTGCGAGAGCCTCTTCCATGGGATTTAGTTGTCTATAAAGCATTCTCACCTCCTTCTCTATCAGGTAGATATTAAATTCATATGCCAAAATATTCATCTTGGTGATGTATTGTAACTCACAAACTAATATTCTACACAAATTCAAACCCTCCAACATTTCCCCGCAAGGCCTGTCTAGAACTATTTTCCCCGTACTTTCTTGACAATTCTATCCATTAATTTGTCTATTGGAGAAGCATTCTAGAAATTGCAAATGTTATACATTTATTATGTATGTTCACAAAACTTATTTTCCAATTCATAATTTACACTTTCAACTTCTCAACAATATCCACCCAACGGCTAATTGAAGTTATTTCCTTACTCTTTTCCTACAATTTTACCCAACAATTTCAATGGGAAATGCTCCTAAAAAAAGCATTTGCCCCATCTTTCTCACTTTTCTTAAGTTGAAATTATAGTTGAAACCTTCCTTATCTCATAACATCACGTGGTGCATGGATAAACTAAACCAACCACCCTTTCCCTACTAATTTATGCACCCCACCACACAAATCATTGCAAGCTAATTAAAATACTAAACGAAAACCCTTTTACTTTTGGAAACATAGTTCTTTTGGAAAACAACATAAGATACATAATCTAAATAAACACAAGGCTAAAATACAATTGAAACATATCCATGCAATCCCACACATAAGAGGAAAATAAATCTAACATGGATTCTTCTTAATATTCATCTAGATTCAACATTCCATGTGCATGCAACCTAATTGGCTCTTTCTCTTACAATTTCAATGACAACGAAAAAATGAACAACACCAAGGACAAGACATTTTTCTAACATAATTCTTGCTAGTATATGTCTTGGTTCTAATAGGATTCTTTCCAGTTAATTTCTTGGTTAGACTTACAATCAACCATAGTAGTTATGGTCTACTTCGAACTCATTGTAATTGGTCCTTTTTAACCATAGTAGTTATGGTTCTTTTTCAATTATGTTACTCCTCTAAGAGATATGAGATCTTATTCTTTACCTAACAAACTGGGTTCTCCTATTTTCCTCATTCTTTCCACTTCCTTGTGAAGTTACAATATTTCTCTCTACTACTATTGTGATTTCTACGTCTTTGTTCCTTTTCTACTCATTAAGTTTTTTGTTCACTTCTCTCAATTTTCTTTTTATATAACTTAGAAAAGCTATATTCTATCCTTCCAAACAATGTAATTCACACTTAAAATTCTTTTTTGATCTAGGTGGACATCAATGGTCACCCACCTATTCCACTACCTCAAAATACAGTTTTCCACCTTGGCAGGTTTTTCTACAATTTCGGTTCCTGAACATTTGGGATCGTTTTGAGGCCCTAAATGACATTTTTTTGTAAATTCGAGAAAGGGGGCCGGGGGTGCCAAGGGAAAGAGTTTGAAAAATACATGCATTTTCCCTTGGAAAAAAATGTACTCCTTGGCTAGACCTTTCTGACGAAGTATCAAATTCCCCAAACAAAGATCTTATGCAAATGTTATGCCCTTGGGAAGTTGACGTATCAACTACCCCCATCGGGGCCCATAAACCTTTTGGATTTTCATCTTCCGGGGTTAGGGTTTGGGATGTTTATATTTTTCTCATTAATTATTTATGTTAAAAATTTCTTTTGATCCTCATTGTAAACATATTGTTATGAATGAGCGTAGCCGTCACATCTCTTCTCATAGATAAGCTGTGACCATTCTAGCGAGTTTATTCACTCTATATTTTTGCAGTCTGTACATTTTGTTTATTAATATAAATTATGTATTACTGTATCTATGTTTTTCTTGCAATATATGTGTGTATTTCCTTGTTATATCTCCACCTTCATTTAATTCTCAGCATAATCTAGATTAGTAGTATCAAAGCAATCAACTCTTTATTTGTTTCTATGTGCATGTACCCAAAGAGGTCAGGGTACAAGGACTTGGGACTCAAAATATTTTATCCTTTGCATGAACATCCTTACGAACCCCAATGGCCTCCCATTGTAGAACAAATGAGAGAAGAGGGAGTGGAAGATCCTATTAATTTTTTGTTGGAGGAGTCCCTCATGCAACAAAGGAACCAGACGATGGATAGTTTTTCCCAAATCCTTCAACTACTACCAATAGTTGATGCATCTTCATTAAGCAATCAATTTGGAGGCACCTCCCCCTTCAAGGTACACGTGAGTTTTAATATTAATATATTTTAAGGTCATATATATGTGGATGCTCTAGATAAATGGTTGAATCTACTAGAAGGGTATTTTTCAATCCATAATTTTTCCAATAGAGAAAATATTACATTTTCACTCCTTAAGGTTGTCCCCCATGTCAAGGATTGGTGGGAGACTTACTGTTAGAAAAAGTTCACTAAGGAATCTGTAATGTTTGTGGTCGTACCCACTTGGGGTTCTTTCAGGGATGCTATTAAGAAAAAATACTACCGTGTTGGAAGCTATGATGACCACTATACAAGATGGACTACACTACAATAGGAAAGGGACTCGACTGTGCCAAATTTCATAAATGTGTTCCATACCTTGTACACCAAGATAGGTATCAAAGACCTCGAATGAAATATGGTTCTCAACTTCCACAATAGTCGTTGTAGATACATCAATACAAAAATGGAGTTTCAAGACATCTCAACACTGGGCACAACTTAGCGATATGCTGTCAAAATTGAGTAGAAATTTAAATAGAAGAAGCGAGAGTTTGGATTTGTGAATGCCTCACAAAATAAGTAGGGAAAAGGCATCTCCAACCTATAGAACAAAGTGTAGAGCAAGGATGGAAAACCATAGGACAANTCAACTTCCACAATAGTCGTTGTAGATACATCAATACAAAAATGGAGTTTCAAGACATCTCAACACTGGGCACAACTTAGCGATATGCTGTCAAAATTGAGTAGAAATTTAAATAGAAGAAGCGAGAGTTTGGATTTGTGAATTCCTCACAAAATAAGTAGGGAAAAGGCATCTCCAACCTATATAACAAAGTGTAGAGCAAGGATGGAAAACCATAGGACAACTAGTCCAAGCCACAAACAAAGAAGGGTAATGGGAAGATGAAGAAAGACACTAGAAAGTGGTGTGAATTCCATAAAATCACCTGGGATAACACTGATGAATGTGACAATTTTGAATTCAATCCTACGTTTAGACACAAATTGAGAAAGATTAAGACTCCACTTCTAGAGGAGGATGAAAAGAAGAAAGTCATTGAAGATGTTAATGGACAAATACACTTCAGAATACAGGCTGCAATTTTTCGCATCATGAAAGACAAAAAAGTTTTACCTCAATGACAACTAATGATAGAATGTGTTGAAAAACTTCCAACGATGTTCAAGCCAGAAATTAAAGTGATCAAAAAGTAAATTGATGAATTGATCACAAAGGAATACTGGGAACATGACATAGATGATTCCAATTTATTAAATTATATATCCAAAAATATTAGGACCATGGATAAGGTGTAATGAGATAAGATTTTAATTTGGATAAGGTGTAATTAGAAAAGCTTTTAATGAGGTCAACTTTATTCAATGTTGTTTGGAAGGCTGGATATTGGCAGCCATATTTGTTGCATATGATGACTTAATTTCCCTTGGGCTTCTTTAACTAATGAAGACATGAACCATAACATAATATACCAATTCTAAATTTGGATAAGGTGTCATTAGAAAATCTTTTAATAAGGTCAATACTATTCAATTTTGTTTGGATTAACATCATATACTAATTCGTAACTAATGAACACCTTAACATCATATACTAATTCTTAACTAATGAACAAATGAACCATAATATGATATACTAATTCTTTAGGAGGTAAACCTGTTTTTACATGGATTTAAGGAAGGTTTATGATGGGTGAAATTTTTTAAAGCATATAATCTCTCATGTTAACAGAGCATGTATAGATTAGTTAGTTGGGTAATTAGTTGATTTGATCATTTTCTATTTATGGAAAGTTGTTAGTCAATGGTTAACCTTCACTCATTTTCTCTGATTGATTTTTAATGGCTTCAACAAGTAATCTATGGAAAACATAGGGACATTTTCTTGTTTGTATGAACTATGAGTTTTGGTCTCTAAGGATGAAAATATTCTTGTAAATTTAGGGATGTTGTGAACCAATGGAGAATGAATTCATCAAGCAACTTTGCATACAAAGCCAAGTTTAGGATCTAAGATTTCAGTGGATGACTCGATTTTTCCAAGATAACATGAACATCTAGTGCAAAGCAAGATTGTTGTTAGGGACCTAACCCCTCACATATGTAGAACAATATATACGATGTAATAAATGTCAATATTAATAAGGCCTAGAAATAAGGTATAATAATTCGAATGTAAGAAGACCTAATAGAAGCTTCTACTTCTAGAAGGATCTTCCTCTAGATGGTTCTTTTGATAAACATATTTAGTATAAATAGGAGTCAAGGTTATAAGAACCCTAGCTTGTATATTATTGTAATAGATCTCTGCTCGACTAGAGGTTTCCCCCTCGAAAAGGCAAGTGAACATTGATCTCAATAATCAAAGTGCTATTTCTGGTGTTATTTTGGTATCATATCGATATTATTGTGGTGTTTTTCTGGTTATATTGTTGTTCATCTGCCATTTCTAGCATTTTATTTATGTTCTATATACTTTTTATATCTGAAATATTACAAGTGGTATCATAGCACTTTCCTCGGCAGAAAATTGTGGGTTAATTTTTTTCAGGGTAGAGACGTATTTCGACGTCTTTAAGCTACAAAGATCTGTCGTTACACACATAAACCCGTGGTCAGGGATTTATACACGTGGGAAATACAAGTGGTACTTCAACACACATCTATTGGCCACCCGTGTAACCCTTATTGGTACCCATTTGAGTGGTAGCACATTAGACAACACCTGTATATAGATCGACCTAGATTTCATGAAGCCCCCTTTAGATAAGCCGATCGGGCGCCTGACTTCTATAGTGCCACTGATAAAAGAACTCGGGAAGATACTCTCTAGTACCTGGGTAGTTGGGTAGTACAACTAAGGGCATGATCTAGCCTCCTTAGTTGGTGCCCTGAGATATTGGGCCGAGTACTATTGTTGGACCCCGCATGCATATCAGAGAAATATAGCACAGGGAAAACCCTTGTCTGTAGAACCCTTGAATACTTAACCTTTGGGGACGGAAACAAAAAACAAAACAAACAAGATCTATTGCCGCGCAACTATGTCTTTTGTATTCGAGTTTCCAAATCACTACACATTTCTTCCTGATTAAGAATTTGGGCATTTCACCACTGCGATATTCTTCAGACCGAAGTATAACTTTGTAGATGTAAAAAAAAAAAAGTCTGGATTTTTTTGCACCATTATTTGAGACCTATTCCATTGGATTGATCTCTTCTCCCTTATATCATTCATACCTATCATTTTTCAACAAACTTTTTGACCCCACCCGCCCCTTTCGGTTCCTTCGTCATCATGGCCCATACCCATAGCCAAGACTTGGAAGCTCACTTCAATACCTTGCAATCTAATTTCAAAGAGACCCAATAAGAAGTGAGATAGTTCAGTGCCAATATTTCCACCATCAATAAAAACATGCATTCCTCCATTTCCACCTCAATCGAGGAACTTAAAGAAGACCTCAAACAAGACATTACTACCCAGCTTGAATCTGTTGCTTCGATGATTTTCACCAAGTTGCATATCCCCCTCTATCTGACCCACCTTTGCATACTAAAGATGAAACTTCCTCTCATTCCCATAATTTTCATCCCCGTCACTTTTAGTGTGACCCACGCCTTCCACGTGTCAATGAAACCAAATTTGATGGCTCAGATCCCACTGGTTGGGTAACTCAAATGGAACATTATTTCTCTTTGTACGACATTACAGATGATTTGGCCAAAATCCAATATGGTGTTCTCCACCTAGATCAAGAACATTGCAAATGGTGGCAATGGAGAAGAACTTCTCGTCAAGGGTATGTTTCTTGGACACACTTTGTGGCAGAGATTTATGAATGATTTGACACTGACACGAATGAATGGAAGAATTTATAGTTTCTTTTGAGCAACTGGCTTTTCGTACAGAGGGCATGTCTAATGTTTTTTTCCGAGAATGTTTTATCACTGGCCTCAAGGCTGATATCCATTCCCATGTCCTCATGGCTCGGTCTCATATTTGGGTGGATGCTACTAAAAGAGATAAGGAAGAACAACATGTTGTCTCTTCTTAAAACCGGAAACCCTCCTTTATTCCTTGCACTAAACGAGTAAATCCCACTCCTCCTACTCCACTAAAGATCCAAAAATTGACCAAGGCTAAAATAGTTGAACGCCAACTCAAAGGCCTTTGTTATAATTGTGATGAAAAATATTTTCTGGGACACAAGTGTAAGGAACAAAATATTTTTATGGCCATCTCAGAGGATGTTTCAGAAGAGGATGTTTAAACTCCCCTTGTTTCTGTGTCACTTGAACCTACTGACATAACCCCTCCATGAGACCCTCCTAATGTAGAACCAGTCATTTCCCTAAATGCTCTCACTAGCTTCTCTGCTCCCCAAACCATCAAGCTAATTGGTTACATCAAGCATAGGAAGGTCATCATCCTTGTTGATAGTGGATGCACCCATAATTTTATTCATCGCCGCATTGCCCAAGAAACTCATTGCTATATCCATGCAGTCAATAATTTCCAAATCATGATTTCCAATGGTGGCTCAATGAAATGTTGAGGGTGCTATGAAAATGTGCATTTCCAAATTGGTGACTACCACCTAAAATCTCTTATGTTTGCTATTGACATTGGTGATTTTGGCATTGTGTTGGGTGTAGACTGCCTAAGGACTTTGGGTCCCATTCTCATGGATTTTAAAGAATTAACCATGCAATTTGACTAGCAAGGGCAACAATATAAGTTCCAAGTCATCACCGTCAGTTCCCCTAAGATCATTAGTTCCCATCGCATGGAAAAGCTGCTCAAAAAAGGTCATTTGGGTGTTATTTCCCAACTCCATGGCATATAAGCAACTGAGACACCCTCTGTTCCACAGGACCTCCAATCCATCCTCTCTAAACATCAAATGGTATTTTCCACTCCCTAGGGACTCCATCCTACCTGTGGTGTTCATGATCATTCCATTCCCCTTGTACCAAGAATCCTTCCTCCCAATATTCGTCCCTATCGTCACCCATTTTCCCCAAAAAAATGAAATCGAGAAAATGGTTCAAGAATTTCTTAACACGGGGGTTATCCACCCTAGTACAAGCCCCTACTCTTCTCCCGTGGTCATGGTCCTAAAGAAATAAGGTTCTTGGTGCATGTTTTCCAAATTACGTGCCCTCAACAAACTCACCATTAAAGACAAATTTCCCATTCCTGTCATTGATGACCTCTTGGATGAATTGAGTGGTGCCCAGTTATTTACTAAACTTGATCTTAGTTCTGACTACCACTATATCCGTATGAAAGAGGTAGACATTCCTAAGACTATCTTTAGAACTCATGAGGGCCACTATGAGTTTTTGGTCATGCCCTTTGGCTTGTGTAACACCTCCTCCACCTTCCAAAGCCTCATGAATCATGTCTTTCTTCCTTTTCTCCATCATTTTGTCTTATTTTTCTTTGATGATATACACATCTATAGAAAAACCTGGACAAACCATCTTTCTCATGTGGATTGAGTTCTCCATCTACTCTCTCAGCACCAACGTTTCCTGAAACAATCTAAATGTAATTTTGTGCCTCAGAAGTCGAGTACTTGGGTCATCTTATTGGCAAGGATGACATCAAGGTGGATCATAAAAATATTGAAGCTATGCAAGACTGAACTCACCCAAAGACTCTCAAAATCTTGCGTGGATTTCCGGTCTTAACAGGTTATTATCTCAAGTTTGTTAAGAATTATGGAAATATTGCGACACCTCTCATTGGACTCCTTAAAAAGAATTCTTTCACTTGGACTCCAAAAGCTTCTTAGGATTTTCAAACCTTGAAGATGGCCATGTGCACCACTCCAGTCCTAGCCCTTCCTGATTTCACAAAGACCTTTTCCCTGGAATGTGATGCTTCGGGGAAAGGAATTGGCATTGTCCTTATGTAAGAGGGTTGGCCTTTTGCATTTACCAACAAATAACTTTCTGAATGGAATTTGGGCAAATCAATCTATGAAAAGGAAATGTTGGCTATTCTTCATGCCTTTGATCTTTGGTTCCCTTATCTATTGGGTAAACGCTTCCAAATTAAGACATATCATCAAAGCCTCAAGTATTTTCCAGAACAACGCATTTCCTCCCTAGAGCAACAAAAATGGGTGACTAAGCTATTTGTATATGATTATGACATCATTTACAAGAAAGGCAAAGACAATGTGGTTGCAGATGCACTTTCACAAAAATATGAAGATGAAGGGTCCCTTTTTTCTCTCTCCTTCATTGTACCAGATTGGCTCCAAGACGTTTGCCAGGAATGGCTACACTATCCCAAAAGTTCGCATCTGATACAACAATTGGAGTCCAATTCTCCAGTTTCCTCAAGGTACTCTTGGCTCCATGATGAGCTTCGATACAAAGGCCATTTGTATTTAAGTAAATAGTCAAAACTTAAATCCATGGTACTTTCTAAGCTTCATGCTACACCCACAGCTGGGCACTCCGGGTTTACCAAAACCTATGACTGGGTCAAACATTTTTTTTTTTTTGGATGGTATGAAAAAGGACGTTTGTAATTTTGTGGCTGAATGTGATGTGTGTCAACACAACAAGGGTGAAACATTCAAATCTCCTGGCACACTACAACCACTTCCGATTCCACCTTCTATTTCGAGGGATATCTCTATAGATTTTATTTTAGGCTTACCTAAATCGGGCAATAAATCAGTCATCATGGTGGTAGTTGATCACCTTTCCAAGTATGCTCATTTATGTTCTCTTCAACACCCATTTACAACATCCATTGTGGCTCAAATTTTCATGGATTAGGTCTTCAAGCTTCATGGCATGCCACATTCTATTGTTTTTGATCGCGACCCAACTTTCACCAACAATTTTTGGCAAGAACTGTTCAAGCTACAAGGAACCCAATTGCATCTCAACACATCTTATCATCCCTAGACTGATGGTCAAACTAAAGTTGTCAACAAGTGTTTAGAAACATATTTGAGG
>SNQJ01S0204988.1:0-11373 GCA_010110895.2 Picea sitchensis | reverse complement strand
TTGGAACTAATCCTCCGTCAAATATCCCTATTCCATACTTGGCATCCTTCAACATTTTTGATTTGACCAAACTCACGAATGATCCCATTTTGCATGACCCCACTTGGCCCAATATGCCTACCAAATTAGCTTCAGATATTCTAAAGTTTCAAGGAAAACCTGTGGAAGATCTTGCCAACCATGTTATGGTATTCCACTTATGGTGCTCTTCAAACAACATCATGGATGATTTCATCCAATTGCGGTTATTTCAAAGAAATCTCACAGGTTCATCAACCAAATGGTATGTGGATGAAAAATCAGGGTCCCATGTGACCTTTGAATCATTGGCCAAGGCCTTTTTGTCCTTTTTTCAACTACCAGTTCGTGATGATATTGTCTTAGAAATTATCTCTAAGTTCAAACAAACCATTGCTATCCATATATCCTACCACAACCATGAATGGCATCGATGACGCAGTTTTTGTAAATAATAAACCACCAAAGAACAATGTCTTGATTGTTTTCTTAAATCACTCATCTCTGTTATTGCCAAAGATTTGGCATCCACTTTTCCTGATTCAGAAGAGGAGGCCATATTCAAGGCCCAATAATTTGACCNCAGTTTTTGTAAATAATAAACCACCAAAGAACAATGTCTTGATTGTTTTCTTAAATCACTCATCTCTGTTATTGCCAAAGATTTGGCATCCACTTTTCCTGATTCAGAAGAGGAGGCCATATTCAAGGCCCAATAATTTGACCTCATCTATGCTTAATCAAGTTACATGTCCACAATATTACATGATGCACACTGGCCCATATCATTTGGCCACGACAAACCTGGGATGTCCCACACTATGGATGGGTTGATTGGTTCTATGACCCACATCAACCCTTACGACCATCCATCACCCACCTATGGTGCACATACATATATGAAACCATATGGAGGTATGTCTTATTACCCTCCTCCCACTCACCGACAATCATATCATGTTTCTCCCCCTCCACCATTGGGTGGACCCCCACCGGTACCCATGATGCATCTGGTCTATCAACCAAGTATGAGTTCACCCTCAACCCCCACATATAACCTCAAAAATAGTGGAAGTGCTTCAGATCGTCTCCACAAAACAATCCATATTTTTCATTTCTTGGTCCTCCCCAGCTGGTTGCTCCTCCACAAGGACAACCACATGACAACGTTAACTTTGTTCAACCCTCTCCCATTAAACAAGTTCAGACTTTTGAAAAATTGAATACGACAAATACATCCCATCAACCTAAAAATTCCAAGAAGAAATGAAAAAACCGAAACAATAACAACATGGGACCGGGAGGAAATAGCCTCCAACAAAACCATCCCATTGGGGGAAACTAGAATCGGGGCAACCAAAACCTCCAAGGGGGCAACAATAACAATCAAACATAAAAAGGGAATAACAATAACCTCAAAACTAACTTCTCTTGTGCTCTATGTGGTGAGTAGGGACATTATACTAACCATTTCCCCCAAATTTACAATTTCAAATGGATGAAAGAATCCATGAATGTGCAATGTCCTCCAGCACCACCTGCCCCTCAACATGTCCCACAACATTATTTGCAACCACCACCTTTGTCCATTTTGCAAAACCTTATTCCAGACCAAGGTGTGATGAATACCCAATAGGAGATAATCCCAGCCCCACCACAAATGAGGAAATATCAAAACCCAGGTCTCAATCCACTTGGCAATCTAGCTGATCGCAACATCCTCCTTACCAACGAAGAATAAATTCTTCTACAAACACATGTTCATCAAAACCGTGTTCTCCTTGAATCCACCTGAGCCACCTCAGAAGCGACTCTAGCTACAGTCAGACAACCATTGATGATTCCACACCCTAACACTGAACCAAACCCCTGTATACCCCATATGCCTTTACGAAGGAATGTACATAACCCTCATGCTAGGGAAGCCCATAATTACAGTCTATTCGACGACCTAGCATAGTATCCTTCAACCATGTCTATTTTGGAGGTCCTCCAAACTTGTCCATCTCAGTGGAAATCCTTGGTTTTCTCCTTGGGGGCAGTATACTTGGTTGATACTAGAATCATCACCTTTGACATAGATAGCGGTGAACTACACCTCCCTACCCTGGTAGCCTTTTAGATACCATTTAAGATTCAAGACATCATAGTTCATCGATGCATCATCGATGAAGGTGCATCCACATCCATCATTTCCAAAGTAGTCTCACAAAAACTTGGCTCACCTGAGCTAGTACCATTTCCCATCACCTAGAGAGATTACGACGGTCACCCATCGTCCCCTGAAGGGCTCTTCCAAAATATCCCTGTAGAACTTGGGGGAAAAATCATCCTCATCAACATCAAAGTTATTGACGCCCCACTTGATTACAATATCTTGTTTGGACATAGCTACATGTATGCTATGAAGGCAGTAGCCTCTTCTGTGTTTCAAATGATGATGTTCCTCCACAATGAGAAAATTGTCACTATAGACTAACATACACATCACGAGACTAATAATTCTGCCAACATTGATAACATTCTTCCCCTTGTATTCACTAACTTAGGATTTTTTTCGGTCATCGACATGGGTCCAGGAATTTTCAAGGATCCATCTTTGTTGAGGGAATACAATGGAGCACCACCTCTCCTACACCCTCCAGCACAAGTGTGTGTAGTATATTCTAATCGAACATATATCAGAGACACTACTCCTCTCACTGAGGCCCCTCCCCACATCACAGTTCCACGAGTCGAAGAGCTATTACCTCAAAAGTTCCTAGAGAATATCACTACACTACTTATCTCGAATTTCCCCCCACTCCATGGGAAAATCCTGGTTTGGGAGACAGTCCCTCAAGCCATCACCCAAATTCCCTTTTTCTACACCCCACCTGGAGTCCAAGCATTCTAGGTAGCTTCTACTCTCACCCTTCCAAACATGGTTCTTTCCATCCTTGTCTAGTATCTTCATCCACCCACTATGGTTCCTACACCATCTCTCCCTCCTCAAACAGAGGGATTACCGATGCATATCCCAGTACAAGATCCTACCACACCACCCCCACCGCCAACTAGCAGCAATACCACCACCATTGGGGGCAGACGAAGGAAAAACAAGCCCATAGCTCCACTTCCTCCCCGAGCTCAACCTCCTTGCGCACTATGCAAAAGAGAAGGACACCCCATGAACATATGTCCTACTCTTCCCAAGTTATGCAATCTTATCCAACTCCCTAAACAAACCCCATTGCTTTCTACTCAACCAAGTACATCCTCTGCTACTACGGATTCCTCAACCACCCACAATAAATGGTTATGAACCCAATTCTCTTATTCCATATGCTTATAATATGGCCACCACACTCATCATTGCCCAACTCTACCTCAATTTCGCTAAACATTAGCCATAGTATGCCACACGTCTCATCTAGAAACCTCTCAGCCACTCCCTGTTGAGGCTCACATTACTGATATTCGATATATATCTTCGTTAGTCCGCGAGTGAATGAGGTACCAGACACAATATCGTGACATTCTGTTTATGTCAATTGAGCCATCACACCTCGTACATGATATCCCTTCTACATCCTCACCACTTCAGGAGAATAAAACTTACCCATTGATAGTTCCCCCTGTCACCTCCCAGGATCCCCTGTATTCTCTTGTTTTTCACTGCGATGAATATATCCTAGAGGAACTCACTACTCTTGATTTCCCATGGAATGTGATCCATCAACGAGCACTTTTTCTTTCACAAAAAGACTTTCACTCTCCTACCCAAGCCTCCATGTGCGCAATCAAAACCAAAGATTTTATTCCTTTGGGGCAGTGGATTACTTTACCAAATAGGCAAAATCCATGCCCACATTTAACAACACCATTGACACAATAACACATTTTTTCTTCAACCACGTCATTACCCGATTCAGAGTCCCATGACAGTTAGTTTCTGATCATGGTAAACAATTTGAGAATGAGATCTTTGTGGAACTCTCCTCAAATTTAGGCTTCATCCATGATTTCACCTCCCCATACTACCCTCAGTCCAATGGACAAGTCAAGGTTGTCAACAAAGTCCTAAAAACCATGCAAAAACATATTTTCAACAAACATAAGACCAACTGGAATCATATGTTGTTTTCTGCTTTATGGGCATATCGCACGATAGTCAAAACTGCCATTGGTTTTACATTGTTCCACCTCATCCATGGGATCAAAGCCACCCTCCCTATCGAGTGTGAAATCCCCACATTACGCACTGCCATATATCTCTTACCTGGCACTTCTCCAATAGAGCAGCACCTGCTAACCTTAGAGTCACTTGATGAAGATCATCGATCTTCATTACAACACAATGAGGTAGCTAAAAAATGGTCCAAAGCCACCTTCGATTGCCATGTCAACCTTCACTCTTTCAACGAAGGGGATCTCATGCTAGCCTATGATATCTTCCGCGACACTCTCGACCATGGGAAATTTGAGTCATTATGGCATGCACCCTTCATCATACAACACTACATCACTAAATGCACCTACATCTTGGCCTCTCCAGAAGGCTACCCTCTCAAAGAACCCGTCAATGGGTTGTACTTAAAAAATTTTTATGCCTAAGTGTAGCCCCCTACCTTAGGTTTCTCTTTGTACACATTTTTAGAGTTTTTAGTCTTCTTTACTGCCACCACTCCTCATTACTGATCTATCATTTGTGTTATTGATATCATCCTACCACATCGATTATGCCGATGGTGCCAGCCACTGGACCCAATATCTCGCTTTGGCTGCTTGGACCCTCTATACCCCCTCACATATCCTACTCCACTCTAGTGGCATATGTTTGGGCTCGACCACCAATAACTAAGCTGAATACGATGTCGTCATTGGTCTCCTTGCCAAGGCCAGTCATTGCCACATTCATCACCTTAGCATTCTATTAGATTCCCATCTTGTCGTCTTGCAACTCAACAACGCATCTCATGTTCACGACCCTTGACTCTTTCGGAAATACCTGCAAGTTAGAGTCATATATCGCAACTTTGATTCCAACACATTTACACATATATCAAGACACCTCAATCAAGTAGCATATTACACTTGGTTTTGTTTTCCTATAATAATGGGTATCAATATTCATTGAAAATGAGCCCATTTGAAGCTTTGTATGGTAGGAAATGCAATAATCCAGTGAGTTGGGACAACCAAGCAGATAGAGTGGTACTCAGGACATAATTTCTCAAGAACATGGAAGATCAGATGGTTATAATTAAGTAAAATTTAAAGACATCTCAAGATAGACGGAAAATTTATGCAAATAAGAACATGATAGCTAGAGAATTTAAAATGGGAGAGCATGTTCTTTTGAAAGTGAAGCCCAAGAAGATCTCATTGAAGTTGGGTAGTTGTACAAAGCTAGCAGTGAGATTATGTGGTCCATTTGAGATATTGTATAGAATAGGGCCAATTGCATACATGATTGCATTGATTGCTTCCATGAATATGCATAATGTATTTCATGTCTCTTTGCTAAAAAAATATGTACATGATCCTAACCATGTTATTGATTAGCATTTGATTTAAGTAGATATAAAGGGATACTTTCAAGTTAAGCCAATGCGCATATTGGAGAGAAAAGTCAACATGCTCTGAAATTTAGTTATAGAACTAGTAAAAGATTAGTGGACCTACTATGGTCCTGAAGATGCTACTTGGGAGCATGAAGATTCCATGTGAGCAGAGTACCCACAACGTTTTGAATAATTTTGAAATTTTGAATTTATGTTTTGAGTAGGCACTGAGGACAATGCCAAAATAAGGGGGATGCAAATTTAATACCCCGATTTTGAGTCCCCATATTAAATAATGTATTTTTTAATTTATGAAAGGTCAGAGTGCCCAAACAATTAAAAGAGGCAAGTGTGCCTAGAAAATTTAATGTTTTGGTCATTATTAAAAATAAAATACATCGATGGCTGCAAGAAGGACAAGGAAAAGAGTTATAGGGGGATATGATTCCACAAGAAAGGGGGCTTGAGGGGGATAATTATTTATTTTATAATTTATTTACCCATTTTGGTTTCAATGGAGAATATCAGTTACGTGAGCTTCCTGGGGGAAGTCCATGTGGATCTTTAATTCCAAGAAATATATAAACTCATGAACTTTGGGTTGTTTGTGGGTTCACTCATTGTTCATGGTTCAGACCTTTCATTTTTTTCTCGCTCTCCATTCACTCTTTCACTGACTCCTCATTCCTCATTCATTTTGATCTTAGATTGGGAAGAAAAAACAAATTGTTGGAGAGGATTTTGTTGGTTGTAATGACTATTGGTGCATTACATCCATGAATTAATGGCTGCATGTCTAAGATGAATTAGCATGTGTTAATTTTTTCTCATAGCTATGAATATTGAGAGTCCCATCATGGAGATTCTTGACCAGATATAATGGATCCCTGGAAGGAGGTGGATATCCTGAGGGACTGTGCAGAAAAGAAGGGGGTCCATTCTCTTGGGTTGTGCAAGATGGATAGGAGAGAGTTGGTGTACTTTAGATTGATGTGTGTGTTGAGAAACATGTGAGAGCTTGAGTTTTGACTGGTTTGGGAATCTGAGTGACATAGTGGAACCGTCCTTATGGATTCATAGCTCTGGCTGGAGGGTGACATTGTTGTAGAGATTTAGAACAATAGTGTCTACGATTGGGTGGAACGTCCTTGTTCTATAGCCAATTGGTGATTCATTTCATTAAAGATAAGTGCTCTCTATCATGGTTTCATTTACCCATATATTTATTTCCATTGTGTATTAATTATTATCTTTGAGATTCATGTTTATAAGGTGCATGCTTGTTGGTTATTATTATGCATGGCATGTTTAAGAATTCTTTATACTGTAGCATGAATATTTATTATTGCATGTGATGTTATCATGTTTCTTTCATGCTTGTTTAATAATTAAAGGGCATCATAATTAAAATTTTAGTTTCGAACAAAGTTCTCGAGGTAGTGTTCCTGGCAAGGGGTGGCTAGGTACGTTACAAGAATGAAGATCAAGTTTGGTAAATAAGTGAGCTACAGTCAGTTCATCGAATATGTAATCTCTGACAAGAATGGAAAATTTATCTTTGACAGTAATTTTGTTAAGCGATTGAAAATACAGGTACATGTTCCAAGTACCTTCTTTCTCGAGTACCATGACCATTGGATATTAATAAGGGCTTGTAGTAGAGTGGATGACACCTGTAAATAACAATTATTGAACACTCCTAACAAGGGTGGATGACACCTGTAACTAACAATATTATTTCCCTAATGATGGGTGGAGTGTCCACTCGAAATGTTGGATGTTTCCTAATACCACACATAGTTTACCTTTGGAAAACTAAAAAACAATTCTTGAACAATTTTCTCAATCTCATTTTTTTGAGAAAATGGGTGGCTATAAGGGAAAACATTGGGAGGAAGACTACCGGGGACAAGTGGGATTGAATGATCATGGGGACCATAGGAGGGTGGGGGTCCTTGGTGGTTGTAAAAAATGAAGTGGTGTTTAGAAAGGATAAGTTGCATCTCAGGATAAACGATGGGGGAGTGAGTCTCAACTTCTTGAATAACATGGAGTTGGAAAATATTGCCAAAATGATCATTTTTTGAAGATTTTTTATATCCAGTGTGAACTGAAAATCGAGAGGGAACCTATCGTGATACCTAGGAATAGGTAAGTATTCCCATCCTATTGGAATCTCATTTATAATTCCTTGAATTCCATGGTGATGGGGCCTAGAGTGAATAACCATTCAACACCCAGAACAATGTTGCAAACTCCCATTTCAATAGCAAACATGTGGGATTTCAAATTACAATCACCAATTTGTAGGCACACATTTTCACAACGAACCCCACATTTCATGGAACTACCATTTGAAACAATTCTTTGAAAGATGTTGACTTCATGGATATATCAATGGAGCTTTTGAGAAATTCAACAATGAATAAAATTATGGGTTTTTTCACTATTGATGAGTATAATGATTTTTTTATGCTTGATATGTCCAATTAACTTAAGGTTTTGGGGAGTGGAGATAATAGTGAGAGAATGTAGAGGGATAAGAGGCTCGAGCTCATGTGTATCAGAGGGTGGGATGGTATCATTGGCCTAGGGAAGCGATTCAGGAAGGGAAATATCACCTTCATCTTCAGAAATGGACATAAAAATAATTTTCTCCTTACATTTGTGCCCCGAAAAGTATTTTTCATCACAATTGTAGAAAAGACCCTTATGTTGGCATTTAACCATTTATTCCCTAGTTAAATTTTGAACCTTAAGAGGAGAGGAAGGAAGAGATCAATTGGTGGGGTGGAGCGTGGAGTAAAGGATGGATTTTTTATTTGAGTAGTGACCACCCATTTTTCTTCCTTTGCCTAGTGAGTGGCTTCAAGGCATGTCTAAGGATGATCCATTAGGAAATGATCTCATATGTCATCCTCGAGGCCAATAATAAAGCATTCATGGAAAAAAGTGTATGATATTCCTTTAGTATGGAAAGCCAATTTCTCAAAATAAGTATGTTGATGTGAGAAAAATGCCTCATGCCAACATTAAGGAGGATTTACCAATGGTATGTCCCAATGAAACAGATGTCTTGTGGGGTTGTGACACCTATATTGTTAGAGAATGCATCTTAACTTCATGTTACATGCTTTGATTGATGATGATCATGAAGAGAGAAATGGTCACTTGGTTATATAATGATGCATGCTTCAGACTAAAATATTGATTCATTGTAGAAATTCGTCACATAAAAATCCAAAACTATGAGAGAGAAATGCACTTTTCCTTATAGACGACGCACTATTGATAGAGGTCAATATTACTAGATTTTTACGATCATTTGTACATTTCCTAGCACAACCTATATCTACTAATCATTGTCTCGATTTGTATCTATGTATACCTTATATGTCTTTCCTTATAGTGAAACTCCCTACTTTGTGAGGTGTGAATTACCAAGAATTCCTAAGCCAAGGAAGGGTAAATGGAAAACACCTGCAAATTCATCACTAAGGTGGTAAAAACTCCCTACAGTAATGGTTTTTTGTTAATTTTATAAAAATATACATATGAGGGAAAACCATAGGAAAACATCATGGGGCATGGCTCCCCCTTCTCACTATTAAAAATATTTGCTACAATAAAGTTTTAGCAACCTTGGAGGTTTGATAAAGTCAAAAACTAACAACTAGTTAGAAACTAGCTAACAACTTACCATAAATAGAATATGACCAGATCAACTAATTACCCAACTAAGTAAACTATGAAAACTCGGTCAACAAGAGAGATTATATGATTTAACACTCCCCCTTAATATCAACAGTTACATTCTTTAGCACTGACAATGCTGAAGTATTGTTTATGAAACTCAAAACATTTCTTCCCAATGCTTTGGTGAAGATATGTGCTAACTAATCTCTAGATCCAAAAAATTGAAGATAAATGTCACCATTGTTGACAAGCTCACGAATAAAGTGATAACGAGTATCAATGTGTTTTATTTTTTGGTGAAACACATGGTTTTTGGACAATGCAATTGTTGAACTGTTTTAAGAGAAAATAGAAGTTGGTTCATTATCCACATGTGCAAGATATTTCAAAATTCTTCTTATACATATCACATGGCACGATGTTGTAGTATATGTTACATATGATTCTTTTGCAGAAGATATTGAGACAATGGGATTCTTCTTAGAAGCCAACGATATCAAATTTGTGTCTAAACAAAAAGTATTTCCTGAGGTTTTTTTCCTATCATCAATGCTACCAGGAAAGTCATTATCTTTTTATCCTTTAAGTATGTTATATTCAGAAGTGGTGTACCACAATCCATAATCACATGTACCTGCAATATACCTTAAAATTATTTTTCCAACTTTCCATTGAGAGTCCTTGGGAGACTCCATAAATCTAGAAATGAAACTGACTGCATACATAACATCAGGTCTAGTTGCAGTAAGGTAAATGATGCTTCCTACAAACCTTTGGTACAATTTTCAATCAATGGTTGGTCCATTATCCTACTTGCTCAATTTTGTTCCTATTGCAAAAGGTGTTTCTACCGGTTTGCATTTGTCCATTCTACCAATATATATCATATCATCAACATAAATACAAACTATAACAATTTTACCTTGTTGATATCATTTGGTATAGAGAGTGGGCTCATTATTGGTCATGTTGAACCCATTGTTGAGAAAATAAAAGTCAATTCGACTGTACCAAGCTCTCGGAGATTTCTTCAATCTGTACAAATCTTTCTTCAGCTTGTACGCTTTGTACTCTTGGCCTTTTAGTTCAAATCTGGTGGTTGATCTACATACACCTCTTCTTCTAAATTGCTATTAAAAAAGGATGACTTCACATCCATCTGGTAAAATGGCCATTTTTTCTAGGTTGCAATGTCTATCACAACTTATTAGCAATACTAGGATGTTGAGAAAACCCTTTGGCAACTAGTCCTGCCTTATATTTTTCTACCTTTCCTTTCTCATTTAGTTTTTTCTTGTAAACCCACTTAACACCAATGTTGGTTTTATCTGTTGGGATATCAACAATATCCCATGCTTCATTCCTTTCAATATATTTAATCTCTTCATTTATGGATCGTACCCAATGTTATTATTTCACTACCTCTTCAAAATAAGTGGGTTGATAGGACAATAAGGAAAAGTGAGCTTGTTGATCCATGTCATCCAACTTCTCATGGATTTCCCTCAAGCTCCTTGTTTTCTAATTTATGCCACAGCCTATATCTGGTGGTGAACTTCCTTTTAATTCCCTATTGTCTACAAAAAATTGCAAACTCCTTTGAGTCATACTCTCCTCCTCCATTTGACCTGAGTACTTTGACATATTTTCCACTCTATTTTTATACTATAGCTTTAACTTCTTTGAACTTTGTGAATGTATCATATTTGTTTTAGAGGAAATATACCCAAAATTTCCTCCTAAAATCATCAACTAACGTTAGAAATTAAAAACTTCCACCAATGGAATCAGTTTGCATGGATCCAAATAGATATATGTGAACTAGTTCTAGATGTTATTTGGCTCTGTACAAGGGCTCTCGAAAGTTGTCTCTTTGATGTTTTCCAATAATGAAAATTTCACAAGGGTTGGTTTGTTCATTCAATATAGTCAGTCCTTTAACCATTGATTTTTTTTGCAAGAGGATGAGACTCCTAAAAGGTAGGTGAGCATACTTAATATGCCACAACAAAGTCTCACATGTGCTTGAGACATTTTGTGCATATGACTATGACATGTTTACACTTTTTAGATTCAATGGAAACATTCTATTCTTATTCATTTGAACCTTTGC
>SNQJ01S0204987.1:2468-16518 GCA_010110895.2 Picea sitchensis | reverse complement strand
TGAAGAGTTTGTGTATGTGAGGGATAAGGATTGGCCCTCCAATTTTAATAATGTATTATAAATTTATTAATATATTACTTTATTAATATTTTAATGTATTTATCTATTTAGTATTAATATATTACTTTATTAATATTTTAATGTATTTATCTATTTAGTATTAATATTAGTATTTATATATTAATATTAATATTTTAATATTTGTGTATTAATATATTAATATTTAATGTATTAATATTAATATTAATATTTTGATGTATTAATGTAAATTAATATTTAATATTAATATTTAATATTTTTATATTAATATTTTTTGTATTTAATGTATTTTTGTATTAATATTAATATTTTAATGTATTAAATTAATACTTTAATTTATACATTATTACATTAATGTAATGTATCAATTAATGAGTCAATGCATACTTTAATGTAGTAATACATTATTAGTGTATTAATAGTTTAATTTGTTACATTAATGTATAAATTCTTTAAATATTATTAATGTATTACTCTATTAGTGTATTAATATTTTGGTAATGTATTATTTAATTAATACATTACATTATTAATGTTTAAATCAATTAATACTTTACAATATACACTAATGTAAATTAATACTTTAATTTATACATAATATTTATAATTCTTAATATATATTACATTAATGCATTATATTAATCCATTATTATTATTGTTAATTACATTAATGTAATAATTAATTTATATATTAATTATGTATTAATATATTAATGGTATTCCTCCCAGATGGGGTGTTATTGGTTGACACGGGGCATTTGGAGGAGGCTGGCACAAGCCCATCGGGCACGAGGCCACGTGATGGGCTCGTGCCGGATCCCATCACCGCCTTCCAGCATTAAAATGATACAACGCGCAGTTAAGGTCTGTACGCGCGCAGTTATATCGCTCCCCCTCCATTTGGATTTTCATAACATGGCTCTTGTGCGGATTATCACCCACAGTCTCTGGTCCAGGGGTGATGAGCGTCCCCCTACGCGCTCTTGGGCGGACTTCATTAGCTTTCTTTGGCTCCTCGATTGCTCTCTCAGCCTCCACGCTCACTGCGAGTTGCTGCACCTCGTCCCCACGCCTGGTCCAATGCCCCGCGAACGAGGGAGACCACGTAGGGGCTCTCCCTGGAGGCCTCGCAGACCCTCTCTTTCGCCTCCTAGTCCGCAGCCACATTCTATGATAATGGTCCCCTGGATAGCAAATCTCCCTCAGCGTCCGGACCCCGCCTCTACAGAACTGATACCTGGCCTCCTACCCGCAGCGGATCCACCCCGGAGCTCCGCAGAACGTCCCCCTCCTCCCCGTAGACCAGGGAATTACACTCATCAAAATCTCGTCTCCAGCACGGGTGTGCATCTCAGGGACAGTCTCAAAAACATTTACGACCTGGTGTTCGAGTTACGTAAGGAGGTAGACGACCTCCACTTCCGGGTGCATTCAATAAACAACAAGGTGGTGACTCTCCTCCATCTCCTGGCCTCCATAAGTGTGACCTTTCCCTCTCACCCAGATGGAGGGTCCTCAGAGGAGGTTCCCAGCACGGCAACTAAGGAAGGCTACATCATGCAACAGAGTGCCGACAGTACTGGGATGGAGTGCACCACTAGAGAGGTGGAAAAAATTGATTCGGAGAGTCGACAACAACAGCTGGAGGCGCAAGAGGCCGAGCGAGCGATGGACAGTGTGACTACTGAGATGATTTAGGAATCGGGGCCAACCTACATAGAGGAAGAACCGTGGTCGGGCGACCTCTCAGCCACGAACCAGGGCCACCATTCAGGTGTTTAATTATGTTTTAAAGGCAAACTCTGTCAGTCTTAGTTAGTTATTTTTTTTGAAGAACAACTCCTACTCACTGTCTTTTTTAATCCTAGAACTGATTAGCAAACTTTATAGGCTGGCTGGACTGGTTTCCCCTCTGTTGGGGCAGTTCAGTGTAGCCATACTGTCTATGGATGTTATCTGGCACTCTTACTAGTTTTTTGAAGGTACTTAATATAATTTCTTCTTACTTATATATATATATATATATATATATATATATATTAATGGTATTCCCCAATGTATGTCGGTCATCAACTAGCAACGACCACTTTATAAAAGTGGTTGATGTACGTCGATAGGTGTCACTTTTCATCATTCCAAACTAATAACGTTGATCGACGTATATCAACCACTTTTATAAAGTGGTTGTCGCTAGTATTATATTGTAATTATAATTATATTACTAATGTGGAATACATTAATAATATTAAATTTATGTAGAATATAGAAGTGTTGACAGAATTCTCATGGAAATCACCATCTGCAATCATCACTCTTGGACATAAATCGAGACCTCTACTGCCTTATGAAAATTCCATCCTAGTTGCTAGGATAAAATTCAATATAAAAATATATTATATATAGCTACAATGATAAATAAAATACTATCCTCATCTTTGTCTGCGTGTGCATCAGTTGAAAGCCATAACCGATTTATTATCTCTCATTTTGTCTTAAGAAATGCACAATTGAAATAAGTAACAAAAATTAACAAAAATTAACAAAAATAAAATTGCTTTGACCTACCATCCACTCTTGTGCTGGTCAAAAAAACTCTTGGTTTTCTGACCACAAAGAATTGTGGATCTTCCTTTTTCTTTACTTATGCCAGAAGTTCTTTCCCACTCATGAGAAGTATCCTGTTGTTCACTTCTGGTTTCACCTCCTTATCTTTTATCAGAAGTAACATGTGTGTTCTCCCATCCTTTTCTAAAGTGTACGTATTCATTTTCCCATCATGAATTACGTTTCTGTCATATTTCCATGGTCTGCCTAGCAATAAATGACATACATCCATAGGAATAACATCACAAAGAATTTTATCATTATATCCTCCTATCTTGATGTCTACTAAGCACTGTTTAGTGACACTCACCTGATTTCCCTTCTGTAGCCATGAGACTTTATATGGACTCGGGTGATCATTCGTTTTCAGCTCTAGTTTCTCCACCATCTCAGTTGAAACGAGATTATCGGTGCTTCCGCTGTCCACGATAACTTTGCATTTCCTATCCTTGGTCTTGCATGCAGTTCTGAACAGTTTGCTTCTCTGAGTTGTTTCCTCCACCTCCTTCTCGGGTGTTACGAGAACTTTACGCATCATCAATGACCTTCTGTCTTCTGTGTCTTATGCTTCAACAACTCGCCTTTGTGCCTCGGTGATGTGAGCTTCTCCTTTGTCCTTCTTCCTGTCTGGAAAATCGACGACCTTATGTCCATCTTTTCCACATGTGTAGCATGTGATGACTCCTCCTCTGTCTCTTCCTCTACCTCTAGTATGAGGAAAAGTACTATAATCAGCGTATCCTCCATCCGGTTCTGCCTGCTGCCTTCGTTGTTCATCATGTTGGCCTCGCTGAGAACTTCCACCTCTTTCTGTTTTGGTCTGAGGCTTCTTCCATTCATCCTTAGATTTCTGGAACCTATCTTGGATAACTGATTTACCTCTCAGCTGGCTTTTTCCTCGCCCTCGCTATGCTAGCTTACAGCTTAGCTTCTCTTCTGCCTTCAACGCCATCTGATACGCATCCTCCACCGTTCTGGCAGTTGTCATACCCATTTCATCCTGGATATCGTATCTTAAGCCATTCATATATCTGGCAACTTTTTCATCATCGCTCTCCCGATGACCTGCTCTGATATTGAGCTTATAAAATTCCTTGGTGTACTCCTTCACCGTCATCAACTTCTGTCTCAGGTTCTGCATCCTCCTGAATAGTGTGATCTGATAATCCCTTGGGATGAATTTTGCCTTCATTTTTGCAATCATTCGATCCCAACTTTTGATTTTTTGTTTTCCTTTGGAACCTCTATCTGCCTGAAGCTCGTCCCACCATAATGCTGCATGTCCCTTCAATTTTGTGACAACATGCCTTACCTTCTTATCCTCTTCGATATCTTCATAATCGAAGTAGGCGTCAAGAGCTTTCATCCAATCCAACAGCTCTTCTGCATCCAGACTTCCTTCATAAGTTGGAATGTCCATTTTCGTCTTTGAACTCATTCGAGCAATAGCTTTGATCAGTCGCTTATTGGCTGCATCTTCGGCTGCAACTTCTCCCTACTGTTCAGCTTCAGCTTCGCCTTCGGAGTCACTTAAGTCTCTAGCATTTGTTGTGTGTCTCTGCGTTGATTCCATGTCTTCCAATCTCGCTCTGAGATCGCGTATCTGCCTTTCCATCTCTGGATTCCCTGTCGGCCTGCCTCTTCTCTGCACATCCCTATCCTCTGGATCAGGCGATTTCCTTTCCCTTCTTGGCGGCATGGTGAAATCTTCTTTCTCCCTATTACAGAAAACAAAGAGTCTCCTTGCTCTGATACCACTCTGGTGCAGACGCCTCCCAGGGGCGCGTCCGCAACTACCAAGACCTTCTTCTTCTCAGGCTCGAAGAGATACAATGCCCTTCAGATCCCGTATCGGGACCTTTTGTCACCACAGGATGCTCTATTGATCTCCTGATAGTCCTTTCGGGAAATCGGGTCCCGCGTTATCACAAAACTCGTGGGCACGTTCCTCGTGCTACCCAAATCCCCGAAACCCGATGGGTCTCAATGCCGAAGCTTCCTTGTTTCTGTCGGGGGTTTCCCTATCAGGAAATCGGCATAGGTGATGTCATGGTTCATTGCCTCCTCAAATATCTGAACCCCGATTCACGATGGCGCTCCCGCTATGGCGCTAGCCCCTCCAGCTGCTCCTTCCTCGTGTGACTTGTCAACCCACGTGACCGTGTCCTTCCTCCTTATCGGGATTTCAGAGTTCATGAGTTTGCAATGTGAAGAACTCGCACTCCTAGAATCTCCGATCCCCGATCTCCGATGCCACCTGTCCTCTGTCCACAGCAAGAACCTGGGGCCCACGCTCCTGTAGTGATCGAGAAATCGCGTTTCGGGAAATCGCGATTTCTAATGCGCTGTGTCACGGACCTTTCCAAATACTGAACTCCGATATGCGATGCCACTTGTCGTCATATTAGGGTGAGACTCAACCCTCCAACACCTATCCTCCACTAGGCGTCTTTAACCCTGTCGAGAAATCCCGGATCGCGATTTCAACATACGCAATGCGCTTGACTCCGGAAATCCCGAATTTTCGAACTCTGATTCCGCTGGATCCTCGGACACGCGTCTCTGAGTCAAACGGTCTCGATCTCGTCGGACAATCGCAGATCGTGGTTTCGATGTGTGAGAGTTTCTTTCTCTCGAAAACCCCGACGCTCCGGTTCCCGACTTCCTCGGATCTCCTGCCAAGTGTCCTCGCTGTGATCGACGGCTCCTGTTGCGTCGGGAAATCGCTAGTTGTGATTTCAATAGGCTCAAAACTCTTGTCTTCACAAACCCCAATTCCCCGATGAGTCGAATCCCAACGGATCTTGGCTCCTCCCTTGCACGCCTCGGTTTAACCCGTATGCATCTCCTCGAGATCTAACGGCTGGCGAGGTTTCGCTGTTTTTCCTTGGTGAACCCTGACCGTTGATTCCTTCCTTCAAAAGTTTCTAGGAAATGACTAAGTGTTCCTTCCAGAGTCCCTTTCCAACACTTGGGCTTGCAACCTTCTGCTCAATCTTTCTTCTACATGGACTCCTGTGTTCTCCTTCAAAGATACCATGAAGGAACTATCCCTCCTGAGCTTGTCAACTCTGATTCTTTCAGAGAATTTGCGCACACTACTCGTGCCCGACCTTCAACAACTTCCCAAGTGTTGAGTCTTCCAGACTCTGTGCACTTCCACAACAATAGTCTCTGCCTTCCTTTGCTCAGATTAACCACTGAGACTTTTAACTCTGCCTTTGCGCTCTCCCAGCACGGCCTCCACAGACCCTTGAAACTTCTGGGTGAATGAGAATAAGTGTTAAACTACTGAACCCTAATAAACGCACTCTATTGGGATGAATTCGATTGCACTCTTTGCAGAAATCTCCTGGTTTAGTTAGAGAAACAATTGAAACTTATTCTCTTCTCTCTCAGACTTCAGTTAAAAACTCTGAAATCACATGCACAACATATTTAAAGCAATTGCATGACCAGAAAGAAAACATCCATGAGCACATAAACAACATACACAGAGGAACAACAACCAACCATGAAATTGAATCAAAGACTCTCTTCTATTAATTCAAAAACATCTGTACATGGGTGTTCTTCACAAATCCTCTATTTGCTCCCTCTTCTTACTCCTGGATGAATGATTATGAATATTACAATTTACAAAGGAGGGTGTCTATATCCATTTTCCCTCTCGAAAACTGAAACTGTGTAATCTAGACTTAAAACCCCTATCTACCTGCATTAAACCTATTAAATGCCTCCTATCTATTTCAGACAAGAGCATATGGCTCGAGGTCTGATACAACATACAAAAGATGCTCCTTCATAAAGGATCATTTAAGACTTATGCTACAATCCCAAAGCACTTTTTCAAAATTTTGGGTTTGTTTATCGAGCTGAAATTTCACTTGATGTGCTGGCTCGCTTGCTGAGTTGGGGATTCTCCTGCATCATACTCCTCATCTTGAAAGATTTCATGGGCTCCTGTCCATGAGCTCCTGCATGGTCTATCCATGCTTTTGGATAACTACTTTTGTCTCCCAGATGGCATCCTCCACTGGGTGGTTCTTCCATTTGACCAGGAATTCAAAGTATTCCTTCTGCCTGGTCCTCTTACCCACTCGTTTGTCCAGTATGCACTCCATCTGTGGTTTTTCTGCTACTGGTAATTGTTTCATCCAGTGGATCACTAGTTCTTTAGCTCCAGCCTCTTCTTCTCCAGCCCTGTATGGGTATAAATCCGAAACATTAAATATCGTAGATATCCCAATGTCATCCGACAACTCAATTTCATAAGCGTTCTCTCCAAATTTCTTCAGGACTCTGCATGGTCCAATTTTCTTCATCTTCAGTTTGTTGTATGTTCCCCTTGGGAACCTTTCCTTCCTCAGGTGCGCCAGGACTAGATCACCAACCTCGAATTGAAGTTGTCTCTTATGTTGATCCGCTCTGCACTTGTACTCCTGATTTGATTCCAGCAACTGTTGCTTCACCCTGCTGTGAAGATTTTCCATCGCCTCTGCGAATTCTTCAGCATTTTCACTCTTTGTCATCATCTATTCTGACTCCCTAAGTTCAGAAACCCCTCTTGGTTGCCTGCCATATACAATTTCAAATGGGATTTTCCCTGTACTCCGATTCACTGAATCGTTGTACGCGAACTCTGTCTGTGGCAACACGTTGTCCCAGCTGCAGTGGTGCTCTATCACCAGGATTCTTAATAAATCTCCCAGGATTCTATTCACCACCTCTGTTTGTCCATCTATCTGGGGATGGTAGGCTGAATTAAACATTAAGGTAGTTCCCATCTTCTTCCATAGTGTCCTCTAGAAATGTCCAATGAATTTTGTATCCCTGTCCGATACAATGCTTCTGGGTAAACCATGAAGTCTAACAATCTCTTTGAAAAAAAAAATTGCGATATGTGTTGCATCACTGGTATTATGGCATGGAATGAAATGTGCCACCTTTGAGAACCTATCAACCACCACAAAGATTGAATCATGTGCTCTTTGCGTCCTTGGAAATCCTAATATGAAATCCATGTTGATTTCATCCCACGGCCTGTCAGGTATGGGTAAGGATTGATAAAATCCCGCATTCTGTTTTCTGCCCTTTGAATGCTGACAAATCCTGCACCTGTCAAAAAACAATTTGACATCTGTTCGCATTTTCGGCCAGAAATAGGCTTCACTCAGCTTTGCAAACATTTTATCGTGGCCAAAATGTCCTGTTAATCCTCCACTATGCTTTTATTTTAGCAGGTTCTCCCTCATGGAGCAATGTGGAATGCATAATTGATTTCCTCTAAACAACAATCCATTCTGGATCCTGTAATCCATCCACGGGCTTCTATCTCTAAGAACTGGATTCTCAGCTACCTCATACACCTCTGCAAAATCAACATCACCTGCATACATGTCCTTAAGGTTTTCAAAACCAAATGTCTTGACTCTGAGCTCCTGCAGCAACAAACACTTCCTGATCAAAGCATCAGCCACTTTGTTAGTAGTCCCTGAAATGTGTTTAATTACAAATGTAAAATTTTGCATATATTCTACCCATTTGGCATGTTTCTGATTCAGCTTCTCCTACTGAGTCACAAACTGTAGTGCATGGTTATCACTATACAATACAAACTCTTTTGGAAGAAAATAATGTCTCCACTTATTTAATGCCTGTATGATGGCATAAAATTCTTTATCATATGTGGAGTACTTAAGTTTTTCTTCATCCAACTTCTCACTGAAATATGCAATCAACCTATCCTCCTGGCTTAAGACCGCTCCTATGGCAAAGCCACTTGCATCACATTTTACCTTAAATGTCTTAGTAAAATCCGGCAACACCAAAACCTGTTGTTCGGTGATCCTTCGCTTCAACAGATTGAAGCTTTTCTCTGCCTCTTCAGTCCAATGAAAAGATTTATGTCTTTTCTTGACTGTGTCCATCATCGCTGCACTAATTCCACTGAAGTTCCTAATGAATTTCCTGTAGAAACTTGCCAATCCGTGGAAACTTCTCACCTCGAAAACATTTCTTGGTGATGGCCAATTCTTAATCACCTCTACTTTACTTGGATCCATCTTCAATTCATTTTCCGATATGACAAACCCCAAGTAAATGAGTTCTCTCTTCATAAATGAAGATTTCCTCATATTGATCAACAGCTTCTCTTGTTGTAGCTTTCTCATTACTGCAGCTAAATGATTCAAATGCTCTTCTCTTGACTTGCTGAAAATTAAGATGTCATCCAAATAAACAATGACAAACTTACCAATAAACTCTTTCATCACTTCATTCATCAGCCTCATGAATGTACTTGGTGCATTCGTCAAACCAAATGGCATGAATATCCATTTGTACAACCCTTCATTGGTTTTAAACGTTGTCTTCCATTCATCGCCTTCCCTCATGCGAATCTGATGGTATCCGCTTTTCAAATCCACCTTTGAAAAAAATTTTGCCCCGCTCAGGCAATCCATCAAGTCATCCATTCTCGGCAGTGGAAATCTGTACCTGATGGTGGTTTTGTTAATGGCTCTGGATTCTGTACACATTCTCCATCCTCCATCCTTCTTCGGGCTCAATACCGTTGGAACGGCACACGGACTAAGACTTTCCCTGACCTGTCCTTTATCCAACAGCTCCTGTACCTGTCTTTTGACCTCCTCATTCTCCTGCGGCGTCAACCTATACATTGCTTTGTTCGGTAAACTTGCTCCTGGTATGAGGTCTATATGATGGCTTATGCTCCTCATCGACAGGAATGAATGAGGTAATTCATCTACCACTATATCAGCAAACTCTTCCAGCAATTCCTGAATTTCCTCTGGTAGATCATCCACTCTTGTGCTGGTCAAAACAACTCTCGGTTTTCTGACCACAAAGAATTGTGGATCTTCCTTTTTCTTTACTTCTTCCAGAAGTTCCTTCCCACTCATGAGAAGTATCCTGTTGTTCACTTCTGGTTTCACCTCCTTATCTTTTATCGGAAGTAACATGTGTGTTCTCCCATCCTTTTATAAAGTGTACGTATTCATTTTCCCATCATGAATTACGTTTCTGTCATATTGCCATGGTCTGCCTAGCAATAAATGTCATACATCCATAGGAATAACATCACAGATAATTTTATCATTATATCCTCATATCTTGATGTCTACTAAGAACTGTTTAGTGACACTCACCTGATGTCCCTTCTGTAGCCATGAGACTTTATATGGACTCGGGTGATCAGTCGTTTTCAGCTCTAGTTTCTCCACCATCTCGGTTGAAACGAGATTATCGGTGCTTCCGCTGTCCACGATAACTTTGCATTTCCTGTCCTTGGTCTTGCATGCAGTTCTGAACAGTCTGCTTCTCTGAGCTGTGTCCTCCACCTCCTTCTCGGGTGTTACGAGAACTTTACGCATCATCAATGACCTTCCATCTTTTGTGTCTTCTGCTTCAGCAACTCGCCTTTGTGCCTCGGTGATATGAGCTTCTCCTTTGTCCTTCTTCTTGTCTGGACAATCGACGACCTTATGTCCATCTTTTCCACATGTGTAGCCTGTGATGACTCCTCCTCTGTCTCTTCCTCTACCTCTGGTACGAAGAAAAGTATTGTTATCAGCGTATCCTCCATCCGGTTCTGCCCACTGCCTTCGTTGTTCAGCATGTTGGCCTCGCTGAGAACTTCCACCTCTTTCTGTTTTGGTCTGAGGCTTATTCCAGTCATCCTTAGATTTCTGGAACCTATCTTGGGTAACTGATTTACCTCTCAGCTGGCTCTTGCCTCGCCCTCACTGTGCTGGCTTACGGCTTAGCTTCTCTTCTACCTTCAATTCCATCTGATACGCATCCTCCACCGTTCTGACGGTTGTCATACTCATTTCATCCTAGATATCGTATCTTAAGCCATTCATATATCTGGCAAATTTTTCATCATTGCTCTCCCGATGACCTGCTCTGATATTGATCTTATAAAATTCCTCGGTGTACTCCTTCACCGTCATCAATTTTTGTCTCAGGTTCTACATCCTCCTGAACAGTGTGATCTGATAATCCCTTGGGATGAATTTTTCCTTCATTTTCGCAATCATTCAATCCCAACTTTTGATTTTTTGTTTTCCTTTGGAACGACTGTCTGCCTGAACCTCATCCCACCATAATGCTGCATGTCTCTTCAACTTTGTGACAGCATGCCTTACCTTCTTATCCTCTTCGATATCTTCATAATCGAAGTAGGTTTCAAGAGCTCTGATCCAATCCAATAGCTCTTCTGCATCCAGACTTCCTTCATAAGTTGGAATGTCCATTTTCGTCTTTGAACTCATTCGAGCAATAGCTTTGATCAGTCACTCATTGGCTGCATCTTCGGCTGCAACTTCTCCTTCCTGTTCAGCTTCAGCTTCGCCTTCGGAGTCGCTTAAGTCTACAGCATTTGTTGTGTGTCCCTATGTTGCTTCCATGTCTTCCAATCTCGCTCTGAGATCGCGTATCTGCCTTTCCATCTCTGGATTCCCTGCCGGCCTGCCTCTTCTCCGCACATCCCTGTCCTCTGGATCAAGCAATTTCTTTTCCCTTCTTAGCGACATGGTGAAATCTTCTTTCTCCCTATTACAGAAAATAAAGAGTCTCCTCACTCTGATACCACTCTGGCGCAGACGCCTCTCAGGGGCGCATCCGCAACTACCAGGACCTTCTTCTTCTCAGGCCCAAAGAGCTACAATGCCCTTCAGATCCCGTATCGGGACCTTTTTTCACCCACAGGATGCTCTATTGATCTTCTGGCAGTCCTTTCGTGAAATCGGGTCCCGTGTTATCGCAAAACTCATGGGCACGTTCCTCGTGCTACCCGAATCCCCGAAACCCAATGGGTCTCAATTCCGAAGCTTCCTTGTTCCTGTCGGGGGTTTCCATATCAGGAAATCGGCATAGGTGATGTTGTGGTTCACTGCCTCCTCAAATATCCGAACCTCGATTCGCGATGGCGCTCCTGCTATGGCGCTAGCCCCTCTGGTTGCACTTTCCTCGTGTGACCTGTCAACCCACATGACCGTGTCCTTCCCCCTTATCGGGATTTCGGAGTTCACGAGTTTGCAATGAAAAGAACTCGCACTCCTGGAATCTCTGATCCCCGATCTCCGATGCCACCTGTCCTCTGTCCACAGCAAGAACCTGGGGCCCACGCTCTCGTAGTGATTGGGAAATCGTGTTTCGGGAAATCATGATTTCTAATGCGTTGTGTCATGGACCTTTCCAAATCCTAAACTTCGATATGCGATGCCACCTGTCGTCGTCTCAGGGTGAGACTCAACCCTCTGACACCTGTCCTCCACTAAGCGTCTTTAACCCTATCGGGAAATCGCGGATAGCGATTTCAACATACGCAATGTGCTTGACTCCGGAAATCCTGAATTTCCGAACTCCAATTCTGCTGGATCCTCGGACACGTGTCTCTGAGTCGAACAGTCCTGATCTCGTCAGACAATCGCGGATAGTGGTTTCGATGTGTGAGAGTTTCTTGCTCTTGGAAAACCCAACGCTCTGGTTCCGGACTTCCTCGGGTCTCCTGCCAAGTATCCTTGCTGTGATCGACAGCTCCCGTTGCATCGGGAAATCGCTAGTCGCGATTTCAATAGGCTCAAAACTCTTGTCTTCACAAACCCCGATTCCCCGATGAGTCTAATCCCGATGGATCTTGGCTCCTCCATTGCACGCCTCAGTTTAACCCATATGCATATCCTCGAGATCTAATGGCTGGCGAGGTTTCGTTGTTTTTCCTTGGTGAACCCTGACCGTTGATTCCTCCCTTCAGAGGTTTCTAGGAAATGACTAAGTGTTCCTTCCAGAGTCCCTTTCCAACACTTGGGCTTGCAACCTTCTGCTCAAGCTTTCTTCTACACGGACTCCTGTGTTCTCCTTCAGAGATACCACGAAGGAACTATCCCTCTTGAGCTTGTCAACTCTGATTCTTTCAAAGAATTTGTGCACACTACTCGTGCCCGACCTTCAACAACTTCCCAAGTGTTGAGTCTTCCAGACTCTATGCACTTCCGCAACAGTAGTCTCTGCCTTCCTTTGCTCAGATTAACCACTGAGACTTTTAACTCCACATGTGTGCTCACCCAGCATGGCCTCCACAGACCCTTGAAACTTTTGGGTGAATGAGAATAAGTGTTAAACTATTGAACCCTCATCAATGCACTCTATGCGAATGAATTCGATTGCACTCTTTGCAGGAATCTCCTGGTTCAATTAGAGAAACAATTGAAACTTATTCTCTTCTCTCTCAGACTTCAATTAAAAACTCTAAAATCACATGCACAACATATTTAAAGCAATTGCATGACCAGAAAGCAAACATTCATGAGCACATAAACAACATACACAGAGAAACAACAACCAGCCATGAAATTGAATCAAAGACTCTCTTCTATTAATTCAAAAACATATGTACATGGGTGTTCTTCACAAATCCTCTATTTGCTCCCTCTTCTTGCTCCTGGATGAATGATTATGAATATTACAATTTACAAAGGAGGGTGTCTATATCCGTTTTCCCTCTCGAAAACTGAAACTGTCTAATCTAGACTTAAAACCCCTATCTACCTGCATTAAACCTATTAAATGCCTCCTATCTATTTCAGACAAGAGCGTATGGCTCGAGGTCTGATACAACATACAAAAGATGCTCCTTCATAAAGGATCACTTAAGACTTGCGCTACAATCCCAAAGCACTTTTTCAAAATTTTGGGTTTGTTTATCCAGTTGAACTTTCGCTTGATGTGCTGGCTCGCTTGCTGAGTTGGCGATGCTCCTGCATCAAAATCCTTTTGGGTGTCAATTTCAGTTTGATAGTCAGTATACGCTACGGTTTCATCGCCCAGTAATAGGAAACTTTCCCAAAGGTAATTTTCGAAGGTTCTTGGAGCTTCTAGGTGGTGTTGAGCTTACAATCAGCTCAACACTGGGATATCAAATTGTGTTCTTCCAGTGTTCTCGGTGAGAGAGATTGTAATGTCCCCAAGGCCGAGCCCTTTATAAACCTGATGTATGAAACAAATTGTACATATGTGTTATAGGCTGGTGAGCCGAGTTCCTATAAGCTGTAAGCTTATGTGTTTGTTAGGCCAGGGAGCCTAAGTGTTGAAGGCCAGGAGCCTACTGTTGTACTTGTATGTATGCAGAATATTTAAGAAAATATAAACACCGCCAGGTGCAGACCGACCATGATGAAAGAGTGATGGGGGACTGAGCGTCCACAGAATGGGCAAGGAATTAGGGCTTGGAAGGTGGAAAAGGGGCTGAGATTTGAGCCTAGGGGCTAAGCCTAGGGGGGTTAGGCTTGGAATAATATTTTAATATTATTTCCAAAAAGAGCCATGTGCATATTATTTATCCTAAGTCCTTTTAGAAGGACACGTGATTTCCCAAGTGGTG
>SNQJ01S0204986.1:0-16519 GCA_010110895.2 Picea sitchensis | reverse complement strand
CTTGTCCTACTAAAAGTAGAATTGGAAGAGGCAAAGAAAATCGAAGAGATTCTGAAACAACAACTATCAGAAAAGAAGGCAAGATGTGAAGCATTATAAAAAGAAGTAGTGAAAACGAGGAAAGAAATGGAGAAGTTTCAAGCCTTGTATAATCATAATATGTCAAGTATCAAAGCCTCAGAAGGATTGACCACCATTCTAAATCAACAAAGGAATCCAAAGCTGAAAACTAGCTTGGGGTATGAAGAGGGATCAAGCAGTGGTAAGCTAGGAAATGAAGAACCCATCAAGTTTGTTAAAAGTACAACCAATGACAATAACAATCCTGCAGAAACAAAGGAAGACAATCAGCCACCCAGGCCGAGTAAGGTAAAAGATGCTAGATCTCAATCTGTAGAAAAAAGAAGTAATACGCTCACTGCTGAAAGACATCATCAGCCTGGAAGAAATCAATTTGCTCAAAGAAGACAACCATTTTCCAGGTACAAAGATTTTTTCTATGGATATTGTTAATATTGTTCTAACTTTGGTCACAAAGTTGTAAATTGTTCCTTAAGACTTAGATATGAGAAATTAATATTTCAAAGGAATAAATACTTGCCACAACAAAGAATGATGCAACCAAGTAACAAACCCTCACTGATTGCCAATTGCCAATTTAAGTCCAGGGATATGCAACTAAAGAGGTCAAGAAATAATCAATAGTCAATGAGTAGACAACGTTGCACCAATAAGTTTGACCTATTGAACAATGATATTGAATCCTACATATGTCATAACTATGGACACAAATATATTGACTGTCGTCTAAGAGAATATGAACCAGATTCGAAATCCTTTGCTGAAAATGTTAAGTTTTGGAAGAAGAAGGAAAGTGACAAGTGTGGATTAATGGTGTCCGCTCAAAGAAAAATGAATCCTTGGTATATAGACAGTGGATGCTCCAAACACATGATGGGAGACAAAGGAAATTTTCTATCTCTAAGTGAAAGCAAATCAAGAAACGTAACCTTTGGAAATGATGCTCCAGGGAAAATAAAGGGGAAAGGGATGGTGAGCTTAAGTAATGGAAAAGGAAAATCCCAAGATGTTCTCCTTGTAGATGGGATGAAACATAATCTTCTCAGTGTAAGTCAAATTTGTGACAAAGGATGTGAAGTGGTGTTCACATTTAAGGACTACAAGATAAAATCTGTAACCTCGGGACATGTGGTGGCCAAAGGCATAAGGACAAAAAATAATGTATATGTGCTGAAAGAAAATAGAGAAGAATGGCATCTAAGAAGACATGATGAAAGTTGGTTATGGAATAGGAGACTTGGACATCTAAACTTTGACCACTTAATCAAAACTCAAAAAACTTGAGGCAGTAAAAGATCTTCCGAGGATATCAAAGCCCCAAGATTCAATGTGTAAACCCTGCCAAGTAGGGAAGCAAAACAGGACACAGTTTAAGTCCAAGATTTTTGCTTCAACAGAAAAAACACTCCAACTAGTTCATATGGATTTATGTGGACCATCAAGACAGGAAGGCATAGGGAAAGAAAACTACTTCATGTTGATTATCGATGATTACTCCAGACTTACTGGGTTTCCCTTTCCTAAAAGAAAATTTTGAAGCATTTGAGAAGTTTAAAATATTTAAGGCTAAAATTGAGACTCAAACAGGGAAGAATTTAAAGGAAGTAAGATCAAACAAATGAGGATAATTTATGTCAAGGAAAGCAAAGGAATTGCTCACTATGACATAGGATCAGAGAGAAATACACAATCCAAGAACTCACAACAAAATGGAGTAGTTGAGAGGGAAAAACTTGAGCAGTCACGAGGAAATGGCGGGTCAATGATGAATAGAAGAACATTGGTCAAACCCTCTGGGTATAAACAGCCACACATAACCTCCATGTTCTTAACAAGCCCACCTCTCAGTTCCTGGCCGACAAGACACCTTATGAATTGTGGTTTGAAAGACACACTTCAATTAAACACTTCAAAGTCTTTGGGAATAAACGTTACATAAATAATAATGATGAAAACCTTGAAAAAATATGATGACAGGTCTGATAAAGGCATCTTCTTAGGATATTCTAACAATAGTAAAGGATAGAAATGCTTTAATAAGAGGATGCATAAAATGTTTGACTTTATTGATGTAAAAATTGTTGAAGGAATCCTAGCAAGAGAGATGTACAAAAAATGAGTCTTCTACATAAGACAGAGTTGACTAACGATATGGTCAAGAATCGAGCGAAGACTTCTGAATCAGATGAAGACTCCGACACCCAGACAGACTCAAATCGGCGGTCGACTTCAAGCTCCTCCTCAAAATCATTCAAAAAGAATCATCACACCAAATTGAGATGGTGGAGAAAAGACAAAGGTGTACAAACAGGGAGAAGAAGCTAATCATAAACACTGAACAATCTCATATGGCTTTCATATCCATCTTTGGAACCAAGGAGAATTTCAATGAAGCAGCAAAGATGATCAGGTTAAAGCAATGAATGATGAACTTGATCCAATTGAGAAAAAAAATACATGGGAGATGGTTCTCAAAGACACGAAGGTAAAAATATCATTGGCTCAAATGGATCTTTAGAATAAGTTGAATGAGAAAGGAAAAATTATGGGGAACAAAAGAAAGGTTAGTCTGTAAGGCTATGCTTAGATAGAAGGACTGGATTTTTGGTGAAACATTTGCAAATGTAAGATTGAAGCTACGAGAATGTTTCTTGCCTATGCTTGTCATAAGGTTTAAAGTCTACAAATGGATTTCAAGTCGGCCTTTCTAAATGGAGATTTAAGTGCTGGAATCTATAATATGGAACAACAGAGGGTTTCAAACTTTCAGACAACCCTGACTTATTATGCAAGCTAAAGAAAACTTTATATGTTCAAAAGCAGGCCCTGAGCACAGTATCACAATTTGGACACGTATCTCTCAAAGACAAAGGAGTTCAAGAGGGACAAATGACAATGTATATATCAAAACGTAGGATAATGATTTGCTCATCGTCTTGGTCTATGTAGAATGACATGACTTTCTGGATATAATAAAGTTCATTGGTACAATGGTTTCTTACATGTAGATACGAATTTGAAATGTCTATGATAGGAGAAGCGTCATTTTTTGCTTGATGCATAATTACTCAGAGGCCCGAAGGATGTTCATTTCTCAAGAAAAATATCTAAGAGAAATGTTGAAAAGGTTTCAAATGGAAGATTCTAAACGTGGGTACATAAGGTAGCTGGATGTAAATTAAGCAAGGATAATGATTCACCTAATGTTGATCAAAACTCATATAGATCAATGATAGGAAACATGTTGATCTGCTGTCTTGAATGAGTAAGGAAGATGTCGGGTTACACCTAAGCGAGTCATTTGCAAGATGTCAAAGGATATTAAATTCTTGAAAACAATGTTCATTTCTCAAGAAAAATATCTAAGAGAAATGTTGAAAAGGTTTCAAATGGAAGATTCTAAACCTGTGGGTACACCTATGGTAACTGGATGTAAATTAAGCAAGGATAATGATTCACCTAATGTTGATCAAAGCTCATATCGATCAATGATAGGAAGCATGTTGTACATCACAACATCTCTCCCAGACATAATGCATGCTGTAGGAATGGTAGGAAGATATCAGGTTGCACCTAAACAGAGTCATTTGCAAGATGTCAAAAGGATATTCAGGTATTTGAAAGAAACAATGACTTATGGTCCGTGGTATCCCAAAAATCAAAATCTTCAACTGACTTCTTATTCAGATGTAGATTGGGAAAAATGTGTTGATGAGAGAAAAAGCACCAGTGGAGGAGCATTCTTCCTGGGTGAATCCTTAGTAGCCTGGCTTAGTAAAAAGAAAGGTTCCATTTCTTTATCAACCACAGAGGCAGAGTACATTGCTATTGCTACCTGTTTCACTCAGGTATTATGGATGATTCAAACACTTGAAGATTTGGAGGTAAAATACACTGCACCGATCCCAATTCATTGTGATAACACTAGTTCCATCAATGTGTCTAAAAATCATGTATTCCACTCCAATACCAAGCATATTCCCATAAAATATCATTTTCTGAGAGAGCAGGTCACCAATCAGATTGTTCAGGTCCATTACATTCCCACTACAGAACAAATTTCATACATCTTTACTAAACCCCTAGCCAAGACACCATTTGAATATCTCAAACAGAAGCTGGGTGTCATCCCGTATCACATCTAAGAGAGTCCATCCTGTTAGGGGGAGTCATGTATTGGTTGCATATCTGATACCTCCTAAAATTAATGCAACAACTCAGGGGGAGCATGTTTCTTCTTTGACATTGATGTCAAAGGGGGAGAAAAGAGTCTGGGAGGAGAGTCTGAATGCATGTGGGTGCTTGTGTTGCCATCAATGCCAAAGGGGGAGATTGTTGGAAAATATTTAACAGATAGAGAACATATAGAGAATGCTTGTCATTGATGGCAAGTACAAAAATGAAGATGGCATGAGTACAGAAAGTATGTAATAGATGGGCATTATGAGAAGACGCTGCAAAGAAGATTCGAATAAGATTAGAAGAGATAGTGCAGAGGATTGTTGGCAGATCATCGATGGCAAGATCAGAGCAAGAAGAACAAAGTAATCTCGGGAGGAGAAGCAACATTTCTAATCGTTGGATCCCATTTATAATTCTCGATGACCGTCAGATCAAGTGTTGATCGGAACTGTTGATCCCATGCCATTTCGGGGTTTCGTGAATCGCGACTTGGAGAGGCAAGAAACATAACCATCGAAATCGTGATTTAATCATAGTCATCTGATAAAGGTTTGTTCTGGACCATTGATCCAGCACCATCTCGGAGCTTCGCGACTCATGACTTGGAGAGACAAGAAACATAACCATCGAAATCGCGATATGCGAAATTGCGATTTAATCGCAGCCGTCAGATCAAGGTGTGATCTGGACCGTTGATCCGACTCCATTTCAGAGTTTCACGACTCGCGACTTGGAGAGACAAGAAACATAACCATTGAAATCACGATATGAGAAATCGCGATTTAATTGTAACCGCCAGATCAAGGTGTGATCTAGACCATTGATCCGACTCCATTTTGGAGTTTCGCGACTCGCGACTTGGAGAGGCAAGAAATATAACCACCGAAATCATGATCTGCAAAATCACGATATGATCTGAGCCATTGAATTAAGATCAGATATGGACCATCGAATCATAGGACAAGTCGCTGACTTGGAGTCAACGGAGCATGGTGTGGAAACTCGCGAGATGGGAGATCACGATAAGATCTGGACCGTTCGATCTATGGAGATTTCAACCGTCGATCAAACTCAATGAAGTGTATAAACTCGTGAAATATGAAGCACCTTTTGGCATAGCCTATGGTCACCGCCGGTGGTCACGAGAAGGGAAGGATTTAGTTTAGATAAGCTCCATTTCGGGGTTTCAGGGATCGCGACTTGGAGAGTTGAGATGCCTCATCCCCAGATTCACGAAATGCGAAATCGTGAAAGCACTTTATGCATAAGCGCTTGGTCATAGCCATGGTCATATAAAGGAAGGAGCCAGCGTAGAAAAACTCTATTTCGGAGTTTCGAAACTCATGACATGGAGACTCAAGATGTCTCATCGTAGAATCTCCTAACTGCGAAAGTGCAAAATAGGTAAATAACACAAGAACCCTTCAGAGTTAATCTAACGATGCGGGTGAATCTGAGCATAATCGGAGGGCTATTGTTACACGTCACAGTGTAACTTCCAGAAACCACTGATGGTTTCTACCAGGGGACTCGAAGACACTTCGGGGTGATTGACAGAGGAGATGAAGAGTCTCTGGGAATCTTCAAGAGGGATGAAGATGCTCGTGGAGGCGATTGACAGCTGGATAAGCATTGAAGCTTGTAACTGGAACAGAGAAGGTGAGCTCGACTATCACAGAGAATATGAAGAGTCTCAACTTCCAGAGAGGCTGAGGAATCTCATCATAACATACAGTGATGTTGAACGAGTGGAAAAATGGCCAGAGAAGCTGAAGAGTCACGATGATGATCAGACAGAGCACTCGAGTTGTGGAGGATAACGACGCGGTGTGAGTATGCAGAGGTATTGCGCGCATTGCATGCACAAGGTGCAAAAAATCTATAAATATACAGTACAGAGAAGAGATGTGTTTGTTGTTGTTACTGGAATTGATGTGGATGTTGTTTTTGAAGGTGATTCATGCATGAAGAAGGATCAGAGTGCAGCAACTGAAAAGAACAGAAGAAGAACTGTGCAGCAAATGGACATGGTGCACAGAGAATAAAAAGTAGAAGAACAGATTGGGCAGCGGATGCATGCTGGAAGACAATGAGGAAGTCTGAGTAGAAAAATATTGCAGAATAGTGATGAGACTGGTAATTTGTTATTGAACACTATATCACTGTAATAGGTTTCAGAATTTCATATTCATAATCCAGGGTGGTTGGGAGGTGCTAGGGAGGACTGGTGTCCTCAAAGGTTCAAGTGGGGACTTGAACACAGGGAGTTGGTGCTTCCTTCTAGTTTGGGCTAGAGAAACCAGGGAGTTGGTGCTTCCTTCTAGTTGGTGCTAGAGAAACTAGGAAGTTGGTGCTTCGTTCTAGTGGGTGCTAGAGAAAAACATAGAGTTGGTGTTCTTAGTAAGTTGCAGCTTGAAAAACAGAGGTTGTAGCCTCACAATGAGTTGGTGCTCATATGTATGATAATGTAAAGAATGTAAATAATACGTATCATATAAAGAAGAAGAGGTTTTTACCCTGTATGGGTTTCCTTTGGAAATATATGTCTCTATGTTTCTCATATATGTGACTGATGTTGAATGTGCCATTGTTTATTTCCCTGCATTATTGTGATCATCATTGAGTTCCTTGTAAATATTTTTAAAGAAGCATAATTGTTTAAGCATGGTAACAATTGATTCACCCTCCCCTCTCAGTTGTTCAACACTAGGGAAATATCTACCCAATAGGACACCTCGTCAACCCTCCCATATTCAAGCTTGACAAGTCGCATAATCTCTTTGAGAATTTAATTGTTTGATATAGTGATCTTTGATGCACATGCTTAGGTGGTTCATTTATTGATTAGAGTCTCTTATCATGATGTTATGATTTGGTATCCTTGGAATTCATGCTCATTTGCCTTTGCAGGACCTAGTTGGTGGACAATTTTGGGAGACCAAGACTAGCTTGGGCTTCCATGGGGCTACAATCCCATAGGTTGGATGTCAAGAGCCGCATGTCAGATGAGAAATATCAAACTTGGAAGGCCTTGATATTGACTTGGATGACATGGCCTAGCCTCCACATACCAAACGTTTTTCCTAGGAGAGGAAAAATGTCACTCCTAGATGCATGATGTCACCTAGGGGGGTTAGGGCTTGGTGGTGAGGTGCCACTCATTTGCGCATGGATATTCTGAGGAGAAGAGGGTCTTCACCATGAGGATTTCGTCTAGATTCTTGACATGTGGCCTTTGGAGGCCTACCCATATTTCTCCAACACCAAGGACTACTTCTAAGTGGAAAAACGTCCCCTAAACGGGAGACGTCCATGTAAAATTAGGGTTTATTTGTGCAAAAGTGAAACTTTAGATGAATTTTTTAATATTACTTTGTTAGATTAGGGTTGTTGACCCCTAGTATTTTGGTTTAGCCCTTAATTTGTGAAAAAGTCACCTTGGTGACATTTTGTATAAATAAGAGATCATAAGATCTCATTTGAACATAACTCTTCCTCATTGTGAGAAGTATTGATCTGAAATTTTTCTCTATATTTGGAAAAATTGTCTCTTTAGGCTCTTTTTTATGGTTATCTCTTGATGTTATGGTTGATGGGAGTGATGCACTAGCCTTGGAAGGCTTATCTCTTGCTATTGTGGTGGATTATCTTGGCATATTTCCTTGAATTGGTATGGTGTTTACTCTCATGCTATCATTTGTTTCAAGTCAAGGTCATTGTGCTAGGAGTTAGGTGGCAATTATAAGGGCACACACCCCCACCATAGTCTTCATCACTTTATGCTTCATGTCATTGGTTAAGCAAGGGTTTGCGAAGAGAAGTATAAGGGCATACACCCTCTTAGCTTGAGCCCTAGCTAGAGAAACTTACCTTGAGAAGTAAAAGGGATTACAACCCCAAGGAGGTAGTTTCTCTAGCTCTTTCTTTTCATGACCCCATTAACCCAATAATTAAGAGCACTAGTCATTTATAATTGCATTGGAGAAATAAAATATTGCATTGAGAAACATGAATTTTGGTCATTTTTACTTCTTACAAAGTGGATTGTATTCCTTGTTCCTTGGGCATGTAACATCCAATAAGACGTCCCCATCAAGGGGATACTTCTTGTTGTTTTTATAAAATTACATCTTCAGTCATTAGGGCTGGAAAAAACCTAACTCCTTTTCTTGAATAACTCTATTATAAACCATAGGATTTTGCTCAAAGTTTGCACACTTATTCTTCTTGGTCTAGCGCACTTTTTGGAAAAGTTTGAGGGGATTTTAGTGGTCGATTTTCTTGTTGTAATACATATAATTTTACAACCATAAGGATGATATAATTTTTTGCAAACAAGTGTTTACAACAACCTTATCTTTTTATGCTAGAATATTGGCTTTTTGTCTTGATTTTAGCTGGTCATTTACTAGTATTTCTCTTGCATTTTATGTTGATACAACTAACATACATCATTCCAAAGTGGTTTTTCTTGTGTATTGGGAAATTATTTCACCATTTGCAGGTCACTCAAAATACTTGGAAACCCTTGGACCTTACAAATACTTCATTACACAAATTTCACTCCACTTAGACTTGACCTCTAGGGGCTCCACTTCCATCTCTATCCATCTCCATCTCATCTCCCCTAGGGTCACTGAGAGCACCTCCCTAGAGTGATCTAGTCAGCCTTCAAGTGTGGGACCTACATCGAGGTGACATTGGGTGTAGGATTCCCAAGTTGTAGCACTTGCTTTGTGGTTGGGTCAGGATTTTCCCAACCTACAACTTGCGCTATAACATTTTGGTGTCGTTATTGGGGAAGATTTTGAATCTTCTTCATACCCTGATGACACTTTGGTGAGATATTCAAAGCCTTTCCCTTAGCTTTCTGAGTGACTCCACCTAAGGTTCGTTCCCTTTCCCTTTTCATTGATGAGCTCATTTTGAAACTCATCTGGCAACTCCACCTTCCTAGAATCCTTCTTTCCGCAAACCTTTCCCCCCTGGGAGGTTCAAGCCTTCTAAGTTTTACCAAGGAAGGCCTCCTATCAAATCTCCCATTGATAAAAAAAATTACCACAATACCCTTCCTCTTGTTCCAATGGATCACCCTTGGGCAAGGGACCTCTACAAACCCCTTAACATGGCCAATATCCAAGGTTACCCTAACAAAATGCCAACATAAGTTAACAAGTGGTTGTCAAAGTTCCCAGAAAAAAATGTGATAAATGATGAAGACCACATTTATGTCATGGGTTGGGACATGGACAATGTAGGTATTGATCATGAAGATGTGGCCATGAGGTTATTTTCTTCGTCATTGACTGAAGAAGCCCTTGATTGGTTCAAAGCAATCCCTAATAATCATATCACGTCCTATGATTCTTTTTCCAACTTATTCAAGAGCATATGGTTGAGAAAATAAGATGGTGGGACACTTGGGACTCAATTCAATCAAGTAAAGAAAAAGGAGAATGAAACGATAAAGGAATTCATTTCAATATTTGGCAGGTTTTACAATCAAATTCCAACAGATTACCATCCCACAACATCATCAGTTCGTCTCATTTACATGAATTCTTTTGAAGGGTAGTTTCAATACATTCTCAAAGATAAAAATACTATATAATAGGTAGAGGCTAAAGAGTTCAGTATTGACATTGGAGAGAATATCCTTGATTCAAAAATAGAATCTTTTAAGTACCCTCGTATCAAGACATAATCAAGGACGAAGGTTTCCAACAATAGTGTTCCTGATCTGATTTCTCTCCTGACTCAAAAGATAGATAAAATGAATACTTAGTTTGTTCAGGTGCAGAATCATCTTATGAACCATATGCCTATAGTGTAAATAAATCAATCTTCTCCTAGACCTCAGTTTTCCAGACAGTAGAGAGATTCCACCAGTTGGAAACCAAGACCTCAACAAGAGGAAAAGGCCCCGGATACTTTTAAATCTGTTGGGACACTTGATATAGAAGCTTGGTGTCTCCCATTCCAAGAACCCCATAGGGGATATGAGTTCCCCTGATGAGAAAAATATTCTCCCGATGATATAAACTTCATGATTTGCAATTTCAAAGATGAACAGGTTACCCAAGAATAGATCAATGAAGCCAGAAGAATAGGAGAAAGAGAGGGGAGACTCCAGGCCTTAAATAAATTGACAGATGATCAAAAGAAGGAATCAAGGAGGAGGTAAATTCTAACCTACAAAATAAAAAATTCTTCAGCCACTCTGTTACACCCTAATACTCCTCTTCCATCAGCAGAAAATGTGTCTCCACCACCTCCATCGTCGGTATGTGAGTTTCTTCCTAATCCAACTCCTATAAATGGCATTCAGTTGAATATAGATGTCGCAAGCATGTTTGGAAAAATGAATATGATTGTTCCAATGACAGAGATGTGTAAGATCCCTTACGTGAAAAGGAAAATTTTGAAAATCATACAAGTGAGAGTCGAGAAAGAGGATCCTCCCATCATGTTAAACACTATGTATCTCAATCAGCCAAGGGACAAGAACCCTCCTTTCTATCTTTCATTAGGAATGAATAGCCTATGCTTGAAAAACTGCACGCTTGATTTAGGGGCCTCAACAAATGTCATATCATTGAAGGTAATGAAACAACTTGGTTTGAAGACAACCCAACCTTATGGAAATGTTTTTGGTATCGATTCAAGAATATTTGAGGTCTTGGGGGTGTGTGAATATGTTGAGGTATTTTTGATAGATTTTCCACATATCAGCGTCCTCATGGACATATTGCTGATTTATGTTCTAGATGCCTAGGAGATTCTCTTTCCGAGGACCTGGTCTTCAGCCCTTAGATTTTTCTTTAACATGAACCTTACACATGCATATATTCCCATGGGTGATGGCACATATGAGATCTTACATAATAGGGAAAAGAAAGATACACATGTGATGTATCTGAGGGGCCCTAATTATGTCAGTGAACACTACTATGATATGCCTCCACAAGTTATTGAGTATGATCCATCTGAGTTACCCTTCATGCAGGAACATTCCATAGAGATGTTTCTCCCATGGACAGATAAGAAAAAGACTGCAAAGTACCATGGGAAGGAGCTAGGGTCTATTCATATTATGAAAGAAGAAGATGAGAAACATGAAGAAATCCTCAAAGAAACAATCCACACAGAGCTTCCATACGATGAGAATACACCTTGCATCAATTTCAATGAAGGAATTCTTGTTCTCATGTGGGACAAAAGAAATGGCAAGCCCAGATAGGACCAAAAAGGAAACAATTCATGGCTTGGCCCTCACATCATCAAGAAGAAGTCTGACAAAGAAAGGTACTATCTGACACCATTAGATGGGAGGAAGATGCCACTACCGATAGATGGATCTCTTCTCCATCCTCACATCCAGATCACATGACTTCTTCAAGGCCCATGCCCCAGGTAAGTAGGTAAGTCATTTTGATTCCCTGCATTTGCATATTGATTGCTCATACTAGTTTAGATGCATTTAATTTTCATTCTATTCTACTTGCATATTGATTTCATGCTTAGTTTAGAATTTTTTGAAAAAATGTCAAAAAAAAAAATCTATCTTAGTTGGTTTTGATTATGATCATATGAGAACAAGGATGAATAGGCCATCCTGCACTTGACAGTTTGATGTTTCCTTGCAGGCACAGATCTACCAGGAGATGTTGCATTCTCATGCACTCTACGACGAGGAAATGTCCCCAAGTAGGAGCCAGATGTTATCCCTATTTTGTGGATAACTACGGATATTATGTCTCGAGGCCCTCAAGTTGCATATATGGAGTGTCGAGAGACTACATGACTAGAAATACCCTTTTTCACAGATGGAAACCCCTCTCACCACCATACATGCTCACATATTTCAAGATGGCATCCACCACATCAGCTGGATTTCGGAACGAAGTGGGCCTTTCTCCATGAGGTACAAGTCAGTATTATGGTGAGAATCATTTCAATATTTAAGCCAATTGAGTATGTTGTATCTTAGATTGCTCCAAATTTCATGTTATATGCTTGGACATTATGCCTTTTTCCCTGCTTCACCTTGGTGGTTGAAATTGTGACCTAGTAAGTGGTTTTCCTTGGGGATAATTTTTCTAATAGGAACTCCCTTGATGATCCATCATACCATTCTCGAACATACTTACCACTTTCCATCATTATTCCCATCCATTTCCTTATCTCTTGGGATTTTAGGGTGTATTGACCCAAGAAGGGGTTGTCCCTCATTCTATGGGAATAAGGGGTTGAAGGCCTAAATGGATTGATGTTGGGTAAAAGATAAAATCCTTGTATAAACCTTTGAGATGCTTCGCCCAGGGATCACCCAAGAAAGAAGTGAAACACTTATATTTGAGTAAAGGATACACACAATATAATAAAGAATACTTAAAAGGTTAGTTGAAGGATAGGAGGCCACATCACAATCCGACCTATAATGTCCATGAATATCTAGTGGTATGAAATTTCCATCATATGGTCACCAAACCAGGGTAACGGCTCTCAATTGCATGGATGAGAGAAAGGAGTCTCAACATAAGCCATCCTTCTCATTTCCACTAGGTATTTGTGGGTGACATTGCCATCATATAGTCACCATGCCAGGGAAATGACCTTCAACCTCTCCTTATGCTATATTAAAAGAAAATACAAAGAAATAAAGATAAAAGGAAATTGATGGGATTGTAAAAAGTGCATCGCGAACGAAGGTACCACACACACTCTACAAAGGCACCCATGAATGAGACACTGCGACCCCTTGTATGTCATGAGCCCTATGACCATTTAGTCTTGACCCCAACCACTTCATCCACTTTACATGTCTTAGAGAGGGATCTCTTGGAAACTCTCCTTGACCTAGGCCAAGATCTACCCAATAGGACACCTTATCAACCCTCCCATATTCAAGCTTGACAAACCGCATAGTGCCTTTGAGAATTTAATTGTTTGATATAGTGATATTTAATGCACATGATTAGGTGGTTCATTTTTTTATTGGACTCACTTATCATGATGTTATGAATTGATATCCTTGGAGAGCATGTTCATCTATCTTTGTAGGATCTAGTTGGTGGACAGTTTTGGGAGAACAAGCCTAGCTTGGGATTCTATGGGGATACAAGCCCACGGGTTGGAAGCTAAGGGAATGCATTCCATATGAGAAAGATAAATATTGAAAGGCCTTGATATTGACTTGGACTAAATATCCTAGACCCCGCATGCCAAACATTTTTCCTGGGAGAGGAAAAACGTCACTCCTAGGGGGGTTAGGGATTGGTGGTGAGGTGTCACTCATTCACACATGGAATTTTTGAGGAGAATAGGTTCTTTACTTTTAGGATATTATCTAGATTCTTGACATGTTGCCTTTGCAAGCCTACCCATGCTTGTCCAACACCAACGACTTCTTCTAAGTGGAAAAACACCCCCTTAAAGGGGAGACATCCATGTAAAATTAGGGTTTATTTGGGAAAAAGTGAAACTTTAAATGAATTGTTTAATATTACTTTGTTAAAGGGGGGAATATTAGGGTTGTTGACCCCTAGTATTGTGGTTTACCCCTTTATTTGTGGACAAGTCACCTTGTTGACATTTTGTATAAATAAGAGATCATAAGATCTCATTTGAACATAACTCTCCCTCGTTGTGAGAAGTATTGGTATGAAATTTATGCTATCTTTGGAAAATTTGTCTCTTTAGGCTCTTTTTAATGGTTATATCTTGATGTTATGGTTGATGGGAGTGATGTGCTAGCCTTGGAAGGCTTATCTCTTTCTATCGTGGTGGATTATCTTGACATTTTTACTTGAATCCGTATGTTGTTTACTCTCATCCTATCATTTGTTTCAATTCAAGGTCATTGTTCTAGGAGCTAGGTGGGAAGTATAAGGGAATAGACCCCCACCATATTCTTCATCACTTTATGCTTCATGTCATTGGTTAAGCAAGGGTTTTCTAAGAGAAGTATAAGGGCATACACCCTCTTAGATTAAGCCCTAGCTAGAGAAACTTGCCTTGGGAAGTAAAAGGGATTACACCCCCAAGGAGGTAGCTTCTCTAGCTCTTTATTTTCATGACCCCATTAAAACAATAATTAAGAGCACTAGTCATTTATTATTGCAATGGAAAAATAAAATATTGCATTGGGAAACGTAATTTTTGGTCATTTTTACTTCTTACAAAGTGGATTGTATTCCTTGTGCCTTGGGAACCTCACAACAACTAAGGCGACCCCATCAAGGGGATACATCTTTCTGTTGTTATAAAATTACATCTTCAGCCATTAGGGCTATAGAAACCCTAACTCATTTTCTTGAATAGCTCTCTTATCAACCATTAGATTTTGCTCAAAGTTTGCACACTTATTCTTCTTGGTCTAGTGCACTTTTTGGAAAAGTTTGAGGGGATTTAAATGTCTGATTTTCTTGGTGTAATACATTGAATGTTACAGCCATAAGGCTGATATAATTTGTTGCAGACAAGTGTTTACAACAACCTTATCGTTTTATGCTAGAATATTGGTTTTTTGTCTTGTGTTTAGCTAATCATTTACTAGTCTTTCTCTTGCATTTTCTACTTAATATCTAGTATTTATTGAGAATCTTATAGTACCATATTATTTCTGATATATACTATTATATATTTCTGAAAATTAGGGACAAAAATATTAACTTGTTGATCCAACTAACATAGATTATTGCAATGTGTTTTTTCTTGTGTCTCGTGCAGGTATTTCACCATTTGCAGGTCACTCAACATACTTGGAAACCCTTAGACCTTACCAAGACTTCATTCCACACATTTAACTCCACTTATACTTGACCTCTAGGGGATCCACTTCCATCTCATCCCCCCTAGGGCCATCGGGATCGCCTACCTAGAGTTACCAAGTCACCCTTGAAGTGCGAGACCTACATCAAGGTGACATTGGGTGTAGGATCCCCAACTTGTAGCACTTGATTTGTGGTTTGTTTAAGCTTTTCCCAACCTAAAACTTGCACTATAACAAATCCACTTCTTTGTGTATTGTTGCCTATGTTTCTAGGATGTCTTTGGCCCCCTATGGAGTCATGGTTGTAATGTTTTCTTCTGCTTCATGAACTGATTGTTTTACCTTGCTCCATGTAGTGTAAAATTCACCTATCACCCTCACTACTTATCCCTGTAGCAGTCCTAAATGTTTTTGAAGGATATTCTATTGATCCTTCATCTTCTCCACTTACACGTATGACTATCGTTGTGCCAAAATGGTTGTCATATGTTTAGATGGTGGAAGTATATTTATTTTCTCTGAAGCTTGTTGGGCCTTTTCCTTGGCTTCTCTTAATTTCTCCTCCACAACCTTCATATTGGGATCTTCCACTAAGTATGTCCATATTTGTGCGCTCTCCTCACAGATTTTGGCACATTCTTCTTCCAACTTCTTGATGTTGGCGACTATTGTCATTGTCATTCTCTCCCTTCCTACTCTTACCTCTGGTGGCGTTCCTGGCGTACTTAGAAATCATAGGTATTCTATATGTGATCATAATCCTTTGATAACTTTATCAATCTTCAATACTTATTCTTCCATAGTAGCTTCTACTACTATCGAGACTTCTAGAATGGCCTTGTATAATTTCTAGATGATCGCTTGTGTTTTCTAAGCTATAATTTCAACTTCATCCCTTTCCTTGAGGGATTTATTTACCCTTTACTCAGCCTCATTTTTTTTCTTCATTACTTCCTCCACTCAGCCTTCAACTTCCCTCTTCTGTCGGAGTGCAGTATCATATTGTTCCTACAATTGAGCCATTTTTTCCATTATTTTTGTTAGCTCTCGGTGTGCTTCATCTCCTCGGCTCTTAATATCTTACAACATTATTATTTACAAGTCTTATAATATTTGTATCAACATCCACGATACCACTATGTTCAGATGTCCTAGCATGTTCACCTACTATTGTAATTTGACCGTTGGAAATTCAAGTTCGTCTATCTCAATTTGGTGTTTTTTGTGCCCGACGGCTAGTTGGGTTAAGACTTCCCTGGAATTATGGATGGTTGTCAAGGTCCTAACCCGCACATAGGTAGATCAATGTATTCGGATGTAATAAAGGTCAATATTAATAAATACCTTTCAATAAAATAGAATAAGGCGGATGTAAGAAGACCTAATAGAAGCTTCCACTTCTAGAAGGATCTTCCTCTAGATGCTTCTTTTTAGTATAAATAGGAGTCGAGGGTATGAGAACCCTAGCTTGGATATTATTGT
>SNQJ01S0204985.1:0-16519 GCA_010110895.2 Picea sitchensis | reverse complement strand
CATACCTTTTGTGTATGTGGCACATTATGTAGATCAAAGAATTGCTCCATCTGAAGTATCCATGTGATTGGGTCCTTTCCATTGAACTTCCTCATATCGATCTTAGGAACGTGGTTGGTCTTCAACCCAAAGTTGGAGTTTCTCCATTCTTGATTCACCTTTCTTGTGTCCTCATCATGAACTTCATGAGATGCATTTTCACTTTTAGGTGTCTTCTCTGTTACAAAATTTTTCAATACTTCCAGGATCTCCTCTTTTAAACCATCCATATTTGCCTCCAACTTAGCTTCCATTTCTTATAGTTCATCTTTTGTTACTATCTTCTTTTGTAAATCATTTATGTCCCTACGCATTTCTTCACCTTTATCAAGAGTCCAACTAGGATTGTTTGGAGGCTTATTTGGTGTAGAAGTTCCCTTTTTGGGTGGCATGTTGGTTAAGTATCACTTTTGAACCTTGATTTTGAGGTGGTTCTGCTAGACAATCTTTCTTCTATTGTATCTCCCAAGTTTCGGCCATTCTGGGTATGAAACTTTCTTTTTTGTAGTTCTCTAATATTTCTTCTCTGCAATGCCTCAAGTCTGATCAAAATTGGATGTGCCAAGTGGAATTTATGGTAACTTCCCCACAACTTGCTGATTTTTTGCCTTTCCAAGAGATGTCACTTGTATAACATTCCCTGCACAAAATAATTGATATAAAATTCTGAAACTCATACCAGAAATACTACATATTGTCCACTATCCAATGAAGCTAGTCCCACTCAATTTGTATACTCTAGGAAGAAGTTATGATTGTTTTACCTGGAACACCTTCTTGAGACTAGTCAATAGGACTAGTTAGATACCTTATCTTCCACAGGGTGTATCTAAAAATTTACGATGACCCAGAAGCTGAACTTTGTACCACAGATACCTTACTAATTTTTGTAAATATCCTCAGAACTTCAGGGTCTGAAACATTACAAAAAATGGTTTATAGCGAAAATTATGCAATGGCTCAGTTCAGGATGATTCCATAACCCTATCTTGTACAGGTTGTATCCTCAAAATTATAAGGCCTCAAGAGCTAAAACGTTAACCCAACGTACCTTGATCCGCCTACTAAATATCCTTGAAGTTGTTCCTTCTGAAACATTGTAGAAAAATAGTTATAGTGAAAATTCCAAGGTGTTGCAAATGTAGCAGTGAAACCCCAAGACCTTGAGCTTTGATACCATATGTTAAGAACCAAATATCAATATAGCATAGAAAAACCTTAGAAAAAGTACTCAATGCATTGAAAAAGAGATAATTTCAGATAATAAGCTTTGATAACATTTAAGTGGGGTAAAAAGAGATAACCTCTTTTTACCCCACTTAAATGTTCAAGTACAAGATGATTCCAAATGAAAATGTCTCCTTGGTATATATAGGAGACTAGGAGGTATAATTACAACTAATCGAATAAAGACGACATAAATAAAATAACATTACTAATGTAATATGCCCCAATTAAGGGGTAATTAGCCAATATTAGGGCTTAACACTTCCCTTCAGAAAAAGGGAGTTAAATTCCTTTGGACATCAGAATGTGAAGAGATATTTCAAGAACTGAAATTCCTTCTAACCAATGCAACTTTTCTAAATATTGTAGATCCAAACAAGGATTTCCTTTTGTGTATAGATGCATGCAAGGAAGGACTCAGAGGATTCCTTATGCAAGAAGAACATGTAATTTTCTACAAATCCAAAAGATCGAATGAGCATGAAATCGATTATGTGACCCATGATCTAGAATTGGTGGCCATAGTGCATGCTTTAAAAATGTGGAGGCATTACCTCCTGGGTAGAATATTTGTGTTCATGATGGATCATTGTGGGTTGAGGTACCTATTTGATCACCCAAAATGTAGTGCTATACAAGCTATATGGATGTATCTCCTTAGTGAGTTTGATTTTGAAATAAAACATATCAAAGGAAAAGAAAATAGAGTGGTTGATGCCCTTAGAAGAAGTGTGAAAGTGATTCACCTAGAAGCCGTAATAACCTATGAAATGAATGTCAGGGAGAAAGTCAAGAGTTCACAAGAAACAAATGCATTTTTCAAAACTATAAATTTGTACCTAGAACAAGAGCCCACAGGACTAAAGTATGAAGGATATTAATTGTTGAATAATGGCCTGCTAACCTACAAAGGTAGTTTGTATATTCTGAACTGTGATGACTTAAAGAGGTTCATGATGGATGAATTACACAAAATACTATATATTGTTCATCCTAGTTATCAGAAAATGATCACAACCACTGGGAATTTGTTTTATTGGCCCGAACTAAAGAAGGACATAGTTGATTACTTAGCTAAATGTATAGAATTTTAGAAGGTTAAAGAAGAAAATCGACATCCAACAAGAATGTTGCAACCCCTTGCAATCCTAGAATGGAAATGGGAAACCATTTCCATGGATTTCATCATAGAATTACCAAAATTGTCCAAACACAATGATGCCATCATGGTAGTGGTGGAAAAATTGAGCAAGTCTGCTCACTTCATTCCCGTCAAGTCAACCTGTAGATATTTCCATTATTTTCATGAAAGAAATATTTAGGTTGCATGGCATGCCTAAGGAGATCATATCTAAAAGAGATACGTAATTTACTTCAAGATTTTGTAAATCATTATTTGTTGGTTTTGAAACTAAATTGCTATTTAGCACAACCTATCACCCTCAAATTTATGGTTAATGTTTCCACAACAATGGCTATCAAGAGTCATTGAATATGAACACTTTTGAAGCCCTCTATGGAAGAAAATCCAACATTCCAATCAGTTGGATAATCGATGAACAAAATTACAATTGGGCGAGACGTGTTGAAAGAAATGGAACGACAAGTAATTGAGATAAAACAAAATCTGAAAATAGATCGGGATAGATAGAAAAAGGATTCCTAAAGAGTTCAAATCAAGAGATCATGTGTATCTCAGAGTTAGACCCAGGAAAACCTCCTTGAGGATGGGATCTTGTAAAGTGCCAAGTTGTAACCTCATTATTGTGGACCCTTTGAAATTTTGGATAGAGTGGGACAAATAGCCTATGTTGCCTCCTCCCACTATGAAGGCACATAATGTTTTTCAATGTTTCATTATTAAAAGAAATATGTACATGTTAAATCATATTGATTTCTTTGATTTAGGTGGAACCAGAGGGATACTTCCTACCAAAACCTCAATGCATAATAGGCGGGAAGGGGACTTTCTTTCGAGGAGCAGAACAATTACCTGAGGTCAATGTGAGTGGAAACACTTTGGCCCAAATATAGAGGCTACACAGGAAATGGAGGATGCCCATGAAACAAGCATATCCATTTTTTTTATATTACATATGAGAGCACAACAGCTTGGATACAAAGCAGGATGATGTTCCTTTAAGGGGAGGATTGTAATATACCCATGTTTCCCAGGTTTGTAATCTCTTCTCTTTGGATAAGAGACTATGGAAGAATAGATATGTGTGAATGTTTGATTTGATGACCTTGTATAAAAGGGCCAATGTATGTATTTTTGTTATTAATAGAAAATGGATAAGTGTTGCATAACTTATGAAAGGGGGTTTGTCAAGATAGACCATGAATTCTATAAGAGAGATGGTGAGGGGGAACAGAAATGGTTGAGATGACTCCCCACCAAACTAGTACCTTAATAGAATTAATGGCTCAGGATCAGGAATGATTCTCGACCTAGAAATGAATTACAGTCATAGTGGTAGGCTGGAAGAGTCATCCTCAAGAGTTAATGAGGAGATAGGGCATAGTACCCATCTTCAAGACTTAAAAACCTCACCACAATTTGGGGATTCAAACCCACACAACCTTGTTGAGGAAGGAAAGAAAGAGGTATTTTTTGGGTAGAGGAAAGAGAGAGAGCAAGCGGTCTGTGAAGAGTCAAAAGACAAATCTCGAGAAGAGAAAAAGAGTGGTTAAAACTCTCTAGTTCAAGGAAGAACCAGGTAATAAAATAGATTATGGAAGCGAAGTTGTGGTCAGGGATTTTGTTACAATATTATAGCAAGAGAGTGACAGAGTGACTATGGAAGTGCTTGTGTAGACCTCCTTTCTTGGTATAGAAAATTGATTGCCAAGATCTTGTGGGAGGAGAGTAACCTTCGTCCTTAACTATCATTGAGCAAGAAGAAAGAGTATCTCCTAGAGAATCATGGTCTAGCTTAGGGGTGACCAATGGTAAATCCATTAGGAGTGGATGTGCCTATGGTTGGGTGGAAACATGCACCTTTTTCAACAATCCTTCCACGGTTTCACGGTTTTACGATAAAGTACCTTCATACTCTGTATTGAAAGCGAAATGATGATCTAAAGATATATATCTTTATATATCTATGAATATTGAGTTCTATATTGAATGATTAAGGTAGATATATGTATTATCTCTATGTGAACTCATGTTTTTGAATGGTCATCTGCTTGCCTCATTTTAGCAGTTAAAGAGTCATGGGACATAATCCTACAAGAGGGTCGGAGTAGGATTTATTGGAATGTTTAAGTCATGTCGATATCTAGAATATACCCTCATGGGAATTCCATGTTAAAACCACCACATGAAAGGAGGAACCTTGGGGCGACTCTTCACCATATGAATGAGGGATCATTCCCATGTCCTTAACCAAATTCCTACTAAAGGTAGTGTGTATCCCACAATCCGCGAATAAGGTTTGGAACCCTACGCTGAGCCCGAAAGGAGCTAGCTCTTAATGGATTCAGAGTTAGCGATGGTTGTGGTTACCCACAAGCTTGATTGGCGCTTGGGGGTTTCCTTGTCCGGGATAGTTAGACTTGCCCCACCATTAAACCTCAATCCATTTAGTTATCACAAGCTAACGTGAACCATAGATCCGAGGGTATTCAGGATCCCCCTTGGCCATTAGATCCACGTAGAGGTAACTTTGGTGAAGTCCCACTTTGGGATAAAACAGATGATATAGCATCAAATTATCCGATCATTGAAGTCCTGAAGTGATGAGAGCCATAGATGCAGGGGAGTTCATTAGGAACCCCTCTTAACCGTCTGATCAAACAATGGAGGGACGCTCTTACAATATTTTGGTGAATTCCGTCTTCTAGAGAGTGGAATGATCTCGGTGGATATCGGTGTCCACCCTCTTATTCCATGGACTTGAAAAACAATTTTCCATCTTGGCATTTTTCGGCAATTTTTGGGTTCCAAACTTTCAAGGCTGTTTTGGGGCCCTTGGCATTTTTGGGGATCGGGGGCCCAAGTTACTGCCAAAGAAAATCACCTAGGCTAGTAAAAAGTCATTCTTCTCGGTTATACCTTCTCCAGCAGGTGTATCAGCCCCGAGAGAGAGAGATTGTATGAAAAGTTAAGCCCCAAAGTTGGCCGGTATCAACTACCCATGAGGGCCCATGGAAGCCTTTTGGATTTTTCATCTTAGGGGTTAGGGTTTTGGATTTTAATTATGTTAAAAGGCCTTTGGGCCTCATTGTAATCATCATCTTCTTTCGAATGAGTATCTATTGGCGTGGGTGTCCAGTTAGAGGGTCCCCCCAAGAAGTTGACGTATCAACTACCCCCATCGAGGCCCGCAAACCTTTTGGATTTTCATCTTCCGGGGTTAGGGTTTTGGATTTTAATTATGTTAAAAAGGCCTTTGGAGCCTCATTGTAATCATCATCTTCTTTCGAATGAGAGTATCTATTGGCGTGAATTTGATCAGACCAGGGTCCTTCTCAGGTTACCAACAAAAGGCATCGTGTAGTCTAGAGCACTAGCATTTTCATCTCCTCCGAAGAGAAAAAGTCTCACCTGAAGTGTTGCTAAGACGAATAGATAGGGAAGGGTAGGGAGATTACTAAAGGTGATCCATAGAGTAGTCAAAACTCATTCTTTTTCTTACGCAAGAGACATTGACAAATATGAAACATACAAATGCAAGAATCTAACCTACTTACATTGCGAGCAAGCATTTAAACGGTGAACCATAAAATAAAACTCATAATACATAAAGAAATATTGTAGTGCACAAGTAAGAATATAAAGACACAACATATTTTCAATTTGGTCCTGCTTCGTATTATCCTTTTAGATCTTTCCCTTATTATAGACTCAGAATTACATAGCAAGGCTTAGTACAGACTCATGGCTCTAGACCCATGCCACAGAGATCTAATTCTCTATTTGATAGTCTTGATTCATTATAGACTAAGACCTATCCTTTCCCAACTTACAAAAACTATCAACAGTTAATCCCAAAATCTGGGCGACTCTAACCAACCTGACTCAACTCAACCCAGCTACCGACTTATGAACTAATGAACCTCTGGTGAGTGAAAGAACCAATGAACAGGTGAACAACAACCCTTTACCTTTGTGTTCGATCCTATTTATACAGTTGGGTTCTATCTTCATTCTCGATTTGCATGATTTCTTGTTCTGTTGCAACCATTTGTTGATCTGCTAGCGTTGTGTTGACTTCTGCAACTGCTTTATGTTTCTCTTTCTCCCGACCTCTGGTGGAGTTTGCGCAACTCATTCTTAGTCAAAACCTTGCACACTTCTTTCTCAAAAATGAAGGGATGAATAGGCTCGGACCACAATCCTTGAATCATCCTTGAGTCAAGCTCTTGGTTCTTTCACGTCCTCCAGGAGCATCTGTTGTTTTCCCTTTTCCATCTTTTCTTCTTCTTTGGGCTCTTCTATTTGTGATTTTTCTTCCTTTAACTTCTCAAGCGAAGGGCCCAATTCTGGTACCAACTCTAATGCTTTGTGCTTTACTCTGTGAAATATTTCAACTTTGTACTGTTGTTTTCGGGCAAGTGATGCTTTTGCAAGGAACTGTTGGGTCGTCTCTTTGTTGTATTCCTTTAGCTTGGCTACAACCAATGGGTTCCACTCATAATCGGTTGTTGCATCAACCTGATGCATTTTAATATAGGCGGTCTGAATTATCGGTCGAAAATCACACAGCTCTTTCTTAGCTACAAACTATTCCTCATAGAGTGTATTTAGTTCATTGTCGTCTTGTTGAATTTGGTTGAACTTCTGTTGTTTCTCCATGGGGTCCATTGTGACCGCAACTTCTTCATTCAACACCTGGATATTTGTATGGACATCCTCTAAGACCTGATTTCATCAAGCGATGATGCCCATCCACTCACTGACTTCTTTGAAAATTTTGGTGTAGCCCGATGTGTGCTTATGCAGTGCTTCTCGGGCATTGTTGCCTTGCAATATTAGCTTATGCATTTGTTCCTGGAGCTACTGAGGCTATTGTTTTGCTTCTTGTTGGACCTATTGTAGCTTCACTTGGAGCTGGTCAGTGTGATTATCAAGTTGTGTCCATGCTTCCAGTAACAAATCGATATGTTTCTCTATCTTGCTTACATCACTGGCCTTGAGTAGTTCAGACACAACCTTCTGAATCTACAACCAAGCCTCAACAAGTTTTTCCTGCACTTTTTCCAATTTTCATTGGACTTGGAGTTTGTCACATTCTTCCTACATTCAGTATGTGTGCACCATGAATTGTTCCTTCCTTGCAATCTCGGCAGATCTCTCGGCCTCCTGGAGTCTTTTCTCCAACAAGTCCGTGGATGCCCTGATTAATCCAAATAATTGTGGTGCTAGACAGTGTACCATGTCGGTAGATGAAGGAGCTTCTTTAGTGGGTGCTCGCATCTGTAGTGGGAGTCCACTGGACATTGAATGGTATGAGTGAGTTTCTACATCTTCCTCCATTGGTGGCACTGGTATGATTCTCAACCATATCTCTGATGGAAAAAGCGTGAGAACCTTTATTCTGGCTGTGCAGAGTTGAATCAATTATGCACATTGTTGAGGGTTCTGGAGAACCTGCTCCATTTGTGCACGCATGTTTTTCGTATCCTACTCAGTTGTCTCTTCTGGTTTGTTGTGCGCATCTGGTATCTATGGATCTTCCATTCCTTCTTCTTGATTTGTTGTTATTTCTTGGGAACCCTCACCCTTGGCTGGTAAGGTGGTTTGTTGGTTTCTATCGAGTTCCAGCTCCTCTCTATATTGGGCGTCTTCTTCCTGCACTTAATATTCAGGTTGTTGTTCCTGGGAATTTGGATTCAGATCATCCAATATCATGCTTGGCTCAGAGGCTTTGTTGTTGGGACCATAAATTTCTGATCTTGGTTTAGGTAATTCTATGGTTATTTGTGGGGGTCTTCGCTCCACTATCTTTGGAAAATCAAGCTGCATCGGTTCTAAGGTCGTGGTATGATGTGGACCGACAGTGATGAGGTTTGGTAGTTGGAGTGGTGGGGGTTTCTCAGTGACGACTATGGACATAAATGTTTCTAGCTCTGGGTCATCCTGAATATCAATGATAGTGGTGGCTTTGGTCGTGACGCGGGTGTAGGGAGCGGCATATGCAAGGGGTTATGGGTTCAAAGGTTTGTTCGGCGAGACCCTAGTTTTGGGCCTCTTCACCAATGGTTTAGTATCAATCACAACACCCAATATCTGGTTAACCTGCACACCTGACAACACAACATTGTCTGGTAGTTGCCGACGGGCCAGTCTTTTTCTCTGCTCTAACTATTGTATCTCTTCTTCCTCCTCAGATTCTATTTTTGTTGGAGTATCTGGCTACTTCTACTCAGGGCCTGAACTCATTCCTTCTCCTGGTTCATTGTTTTTTTTCTTCGGGAGCTTTGTAGGAAAAATGTAATGCATTCTTGATTTACGCTAGCTGCGTTTGACTCTTGGACATGACATGACTTATTTATCGAAGGCTTCCTCATCCAATAGAATGGAAGCATCCATGTGTGGAAATTTTCTTTGCTGACATGTCTCGGCCAGATGAATGTGTTGTCTCGGTTCATGCTAAAGGATATATTCCTTGTGTTATAGTTGAGGAGATCCTGTGAGATGCGCAGCCTCTACATTGTGTCTATCATCCCATTATACCATTTGGAAAATGTTTTGTTGTTGAGTGTTGTGTTCTCTGAGTCTTGTTTGGACTTCCATGGCTCAAACATCTTCGCCATGCACCCCTTATATTGTAGTGTTGGTTTTCATCCCACAGGTGGCGTCCATTTGAACAATGCAAATGAAACAAGTAGGTATCCATAGGTGAAGGTTCCTCCCTTCTCATGTGCTTCATCGCAAGATACTAGTAATTCCTCCAACAGGAAACTATACCAGTTGAACACCGCTCCATTTGCACAAAAGTCAGTGACTGATAATGCATATAGAGTGAATTCTCCCTTATAGTAAGACCTCATAACCTTGTTGGCTATGATGTAGCAGGTAGTCTAGACCGTCTCAGGCAATATTGGTTCAATTACTGTTGTGCGTCCTCCTCTCTTTGTGTTAAATTTCTCATATAGGCTAATCTCGCCTTTCTTTTTCCCGTCCTTACCGGGACCCTGGAATCCCTTTGACACATCCTCTCCTTGGGAGGATAGTCCAGTGATCTATTGGATGTCTTCAGCATGGATTGGATACCGCTTATCCAACCATAGACTCTTGTCATGCACCCTTCTTATCAGAAATTTCATGTAGCGCGCGATCTCGCCTGTGGTACCAAAGACTGTTAAGCCTCTCAAGTTCATGATGGTCGAGTTAAATAAGTTAATGAACTCTTCTTTTGGTACTACTTTCATTCCTCTGACTCCATACAGGAATATATCCCAAAATATGTCTATGTGCATCTATGGGAACAAGGCTGAATACGTGAGGTCAAGGTCGAGGAGCTTAACTTACTCTACCTTCCCTTTGAGATCGCCCACGATCTCGACCTGGGGGTCGTAGGGCTCATCTAGTACCACTTCTTTAGTCATGGTGCTTCATCTTTTTGTGGCTCTCATCATTCACACTTCTATGGTAGGTAAGATCTAGGGTTATGTCTGTATCTTTTACAATGGTCTTAACTGGTTCGCATTGCTGAGTTCGGAAATGGCTATGCTCTTTTTAGAAATAGTACATTCTCAGTTGAGTTCTGAGAGCCTTATACTTGGATTAATGGGTAAGTTTTAGAAGTAACTGCTACTCGTCATGACTGTATGTATGCAATCCGGGTGTGAGTTTTCCGACGGGATGGTTTAATCAAGGTAAATCCTATTGGCGATCTTGGTATTTACTTATTTCGGTGGAATAGGGATGTGGCCGATTTGAGACCTTTCTATTTGACAGGTGGGTGTTCTGGTGCAAACTTCGATGGAATCTTGGCATAATGCATATTTATGGCTTAATGGGTGTCAGACGGGGTACCAGAATGGCAATAAAGGTTGTGAATTGACTAGGTTTGCATGGCCTATGACTCTGATTGGATTCAGATTCGTGGCCCCTCTGACTACAAAGGTTGTCCACGTTGTATTTAATGACCATCGTTAATGGAGTCGCTTATGCATTAGGTTCTGTACTGTTGGGTCGTTAGTTCTGTATCAACCAACACTTAGACAAAAGAAATGAACTATGTGTTATGGCCGAATACTGCACATATGGACTTTATTAACTGAATTTACAAAATTTCAGAAAGAAAACAAAACTCAAATCTATATATTGTACAAGCTCCTTCAAATTGGAGCGATTGTCCTTCTCTCTCAAGTTTGAGATAGGTAGGGCTTCAGGCAAGCACAATTCAACCATCCTGGTCATAGCACACCATCTAGTTGCGCGAGTTTGACTGCTCCTGAGGGTCGGATCTCCACAACTATGAAGGGTCCCAACCAATGCATACGCAGCTTGCCAGGATTATTTTGGTATCGATTGTCATAGAGTAACACCTTGTCCCCTTGTGTGAATAACTTGGTTTTAATTTGTCGGCCATGCCAAGATTTTTATCTTTCCTTTTCAACTAACTGAAGAAAATCTGCTAGAAATATGGTTTCCTTGAGTTCTTGGAGCTTCGCAAGTCTCTGCGCCATGGATTCCTCTTCTGTCATACATGTGACTTGTGCAATATACATGCTTGGAGTGATGAACTCTGTAGGCATGACTGCCTCTCTCCCATAGACTAATTGGAATGGTGTGTATATGTGGAGTTTCTTTGTGGTTGTCCTGTAGGCCCATAGGATGTCTGGAGCTCTGTCATCCTAGTCCTCCTGGTTTGCGCAACAAATATTTGTTAGTCCCTTTTCCATAATCTTGTTGAAGGCTTCAGTTGTTTCGTTGCCCTGTGGGTGGTATGGACTACTTTTGTGATGCTGGATCAAAAATTTTGTTGTAAGTGTTGTTATAGTACTGCTAATAAAATGATCTCCCTGATCACTGGTTAGGCTTCTGGGACATCTAAACCGGGTAATGATATTCTCAAAAATGAACTTGGCAGCAGTGTCTGTCGAACAGTCCTGTACCACTGCTACTTCTTCCCAACGGGTATGGTAGTCAATCACAGTAATGATGTACCTGGCCTTTGAATGTTTAGTTGTGGGGTTGATTGGGCCAATGAAGTCAACTGCCCATTTCTCAAATGCTTGTAGATATCTAACTGGTTGCAATGGTATTTCATCGCGTTGTGATAGTTTTCCCACCCGTTGACAAACATCACACGATCTAGCGTATACTTTTGTGTCCTTGAATAGTGTGTCCCACCAAAGTCCTGTCTGTAGAACTTTTTGTGTCGTGGCCTTTCCTCCTATGTGGCCTCTTGCTATTCCACTATGGCATTCCCAGAGTATATCTTTCCTTTCATGATCTAGGATGCATTGTCTGAGAATGTTGTCTAGTCCTAGTTTATACAATTGTCTAGAGATCAGCTGGTACTCTGTTGCTCTGACGACTGTATGTCACTTCTGGGTTGTGGAATATGTTTCAGGACATGCCCCTGTACTGCGAAATATTTCTATGTCCTCCAGATATTCCAGTATGGCCTCAATCCTAAACAAGTCTACATCTGGGAGATGGTCATCCATTGCTCCGCCACTTTCTCCTTACTCTAGCCTAGATAGATGGTTGGGCCCAACGTTGCATCATCCCGACTTCATGATGACTTCAAAAGAAAATTCTTAAAATAAACAGTATCCATCTACAAATTATCCCTTCCAACACAGGTTTATTAACTAGGTATTTCAGTCCGGAATGATCAGTGAAGAATTTGAAGTGAGATCCTAACAGATAATGTCTAAATTTCTATAAAGCATAAATTGTTTCTAAGGCTTCCCTTTCTGTTTTTGTGTAGTTGTGTTCTGCTTGCGACAACTTTCGACTTGCAAAATAGATAGGGTGATCCATAGATCCATCTCCAGGTTGCGTTAAGATAGCTCCTAAGGCAATTTCGAAAGCATCTACATGGACGTGAAATTCCTTCTCCCAGTTTGGGAATATCAAATCGGTGTTGTAATGAACTTCTCCTTGAGTGTCTCAAGTGATTTATTGCATTGGGGAGTCCATTGGAATGTTTCAAGATTTTTCAGGAGGTTTTCCAGCGGCTCAGTAATGTTGGCATATCTTCAAATGAACCTGCGGTAGTAACCTACTGTGGAGCGCAACTATTTAGCACTCATAGGTGGTGTCATATTAACAATGACTGCAACTTTGGCTGGGTCCACCAATACTCCTGCTCGATAGACTATGTGGCCCAATAGATTTCCATGTGGCATAGAGAAGATACACTTTATGAGATTTAATGAGATTTGCAATTCTCTGCATCTATCGAACATTAGCCTTAGCAGTGCTACATGTTCCTTAAGTAGACTATATATTATCCAATCGTCCATATGGACTTCTATAAATTTTTGAATGAATTCTCTAAAGGCTACTATCACAATCTTGGAGAAAGCTGCAGGGGAATTCTTTAAACCAAATGGCATTACGTTGTATGAAAAAGATCATCATTCTGTAATGAACATAGTCTTTCTTTTATCTTCTTCGACAATCCTGACTTGATGATATCCTGCAAATCCATCTATGAATGAGTATGCTTCCTTCCCCACAACCTATTCTAGCAGCTCATTGATAAAGGGTGTTGGGAAACGGTCGTGCACATAGGTAGAGTTGAGGATTCTCTAGTCCACATAGACTCTAATATCCTCGATGTCTTTCTTAATTTGAATGACTATCGGGCTGACCCACTCTGCTTCTTCTACCACAAAAATGAGACTTGCTTCTAACATCTTATCAATCTCTTTCTTAACTTTTTCTTTTACTCTTGGGTTAAGACGGTATGGTCTATGTCTGACAGGATTGGATCTTAGTTTTAACTCAATCTTCATTTCTCCCATGAATCCTTTAATTCCCTTTAATTCTGAAAAAGTATTTGGGAACAAATCCTCATATTCCCTTAGTAAACTATGTATTTCCTAATTGGTTTGCTCATCCTATTAATCTCCCGCCAAGGCTATTTTGGGTTGCTCTACAGTCCCTATGTTGAGTTTGTGCAATTCTAATGGGTGGTTGTAGGAACTGTCGGTCTGGCTGGGTATGATGTTTTGGATTTCTCTGCTCCCCTCTATCTCTTTGATGGCTAGGTTTCTTATCTCTTCTAATTCATCTAGGCTTCCTGAATCTTTACTAATCTGATAGCATTCTATGGGCTTGTCAATTAAGGGTAGGTGGAGTTTAGTTTGAAGTTCTCGGGTATGCATGGGACACACTATAGAGTTTGATCCCCTATTACTATTGGTTGTAAAATGAAGTTCTTTAATATTTTGCAGGGCTAGCTCAAGCGCAGGGTACTTACTTCAGAATAAGAAGTCCTTACAAAATTGCGCTGCCAGTGTCTACCAGTCGCTCATTTGTCTTCTGGTTTCCTCATGTATGAACCAAGATTACGGGATTGGACCTAGAGAGTGGAGAAATAACTGAACCCATAAGTGAGAAGGTATCTTTTCAGCTTGCCACTGTGTCACACACTGTTCGATGTATATCTTAGGATCTGATTCTCCACTGAATGGTTGCACAACTTGGAGATCTATCTGCATCTCTGATTCCAATTGATCCTTATTCTAGAACTTGTACTTGATATATTTCTTCACTTAATCCCAAGTTTCGAGTATGGATTTCTGAGTGGCCCACCATATGGTAGGGGTGTTATGAAAGGATACATCTAGTACCAAGATTCTTTGATATTCTCTCACATTCTTTTCCATATTCTGCAAAAAATTGTCTAGATATGAGGTACCATCATATACTGGGTGTTCTCTAACTTTGGTCCCAACCCATCTGGTCATTCTGATAGTTGCGCATCTTCTTGAGAATATTTCGTGGGAGCCTTGTTGCCAACTATCGAAAGCCAGTTATGAATCTTCATCTATTGACCATATAATTCGCCATCTTACTGATCCATCCGCAGTAGGATTTATGTAATCATTTATTGTCCCCATTGTTACAGTGTACAATTGGTCTAGGTATCCTTCCTCCATATTATTGTTTATTGGTTCTGCATACCTGGGTCCTACATATGGATCTAAAGGTTGAACTACCTTGATTCCCTCATCTTCAAAAGTCATGGTGTCTTTATTTAAATCGATTACTGCATAATTGTCATAGGCCCAATCGATGCCAAGTAGTATAGGGTAGGGGTCCTTGTCTCCCATGATGTCAATGACTTCAAAGTCAACAACTATTTTTACTTCTGCTACATTGATCTCCACGTTCTCCATCCTTCCTATGGGGAAGATACAGTATTGATTTTCCATCCTTAACTAGATTGGGGAATATGTTAGTCGCAGTTTTCCTAAGGCTTCCCAAGTCTTCTAAGTCAGAATATTCACATCTGACCCTAGGTCTAACATGACGTCCTTAATTACGAAGTCGTCCAACTGGGCTACTAGTCGAAATTATTTTCTGGTTCGCATTTTTCTTCGCTGCACTCTCTGAGTACTCTTCTCAGGAAGATTAGCCCTTATCCTTGCTTTTGAGGGTTCCTCATTCCATAAGACTAGGTATAGCGCATTGCACAACTTTCTGTTAGTTGGTAATTCCCTAGAATGTCAGAGAATAATTTAAACCAAATATCAATTATGTTATGGGGCTACGCAGATTATCTTGATATGGCTACATGGTTTCTGGGTGCAGGGAGTGAAGTAGGGACTTGCACCATATTAGGGTAAACAATTGGCTGGGGGGGGTTCTCTTGCATTTCATGACTAGGAATATTCTAGAATAATTCTATGGCATCTTTAAAGAATTTTTTTTTCTTTAGGGGGTCATACCTGTCTCCCTTAGGTACTTCTTTCTGGATCTGAGGTAGAGTATCAACATCAAATCTTGTCTTTTCTCCTCCTTGAGTAACGATATTAAGGCTGGGAAATTGTCCCTTATAAATCCTCTTGATCTTTGAACTGATAAGGTTAGATCCTCTTTGTCGTACTCTGTCTTCCCACTTTGCAATTAACTCTAGACAGTATTTAGTTGTGTGTCCGTTGGTTCTGAAATGAGAGCACCATGTCCACCTTGGATGAGGAAAATATCTGGCCAAGTGACCTTGTTCATAGCAGTTAAAACATCTGCTTGGTCCTCGTCCCCGAGTTATTCCTCCTTTGAAATATTCTCTAGCTCCATCTCCTAGTCCTCTTCCTGGTCCCTGAGGGTTTTCATTCACCCTGAATGTTGTTCAGTCTAATATATCTGCAAGTGCATCCAACTCTCGGCATTGATTGGTATTATGTGTAGTGGATGCGTAGAAATCACAGTGCACTGTGTTTGGTATTGTCAAATATTTATGCATGATGGGGCATTGTCTTGGTCCATGGTCGTGGATTCGAAAGATTTCACAATACTCTGTTGTCGATGTTTCTTGGCCTCATGGGAAAGCATGATATGGGGTAGGGTTATGGAATGATGAATTCATAGACACTTAAGAAACTCCTCCCATGCATCCTGGTGGGGTTACCATCAGATTCTGAGGAGGTCCCGATCCCCTCATACTCAGACATTTGTTTTCTAGATGACCTTCTGTATAACATTCAGTGTACCAAACCCATGGTCATCCTGGTCTGGGTATCGTTAGCTCCTGAATCATTTCTATCAGTGCCAATATATTCTCTTGTAGTTGCGAAAGATTTGCATCTACTAGGGGTGGGGTTACTCTCAGGCTCCCAAGGTATCCCGCCATGGCTTCAATCTTCATCGATTGTTCCAAGGCATTTGTTAACGTGGCTATCCATTGTTGCATTAGTGGAATTTGAGTCAGAGGAAACAACCCCTGAATGTACCACTCCATTTGATATTCTTTGTGTATTAGATGTGCCAATCTTCCTATGGAATATTTAAACTTCTAGTTGTACTCCCAGGCTGATTCGCCTTCCCTCTACTGGATCTCATGCAACTTAGACAAAGCCTATTGTTCTAACTGGGGTAGTTTGAATTCTTCTATAAACATCATTCGTACCCGAACAAGTGTGAACGCTTGACCTTACATCCCTGACACTCCTAGTTCAATGATCTTCATGTACCATTTGAGAGAGTGACCTCTCAAGGTAGTCTGGAACTCGACTAGCTTATTTGCATACGGGGTTCCTCTAGATCTCCAAATTGCTTCACATAGGAACTAGTGCTTCTCAACGTCTTCGTCTCCCTTACCCCAAAATTCTA
>SNQJ01S0204984.1:0-26265 GCA_010110895.2 Picea sitchensis | reverse complement strand
GGGAAAGAGAGCTTATTCAAGATGGAAAGAAGTATGGTGTTCCAGAAGGAACCTCGAGACAAGTGAAAAGACCAAAGCCATTCTCTAGCTACATGACTTTGATATGTGATCTCCCAGATGAAGAGCCCACCTACTCTGAAGAAGCCATTCAAAGAAAAGAATGGGCAGATTCCATGACAAAGGAATACCAATCCATAATGAATAACGAAGTATGGGAAATAGTTCCCAGATCGAAGAATAAATATTGGGTATCCTATAGATGGCTCTTCAAAATAAAAAATGTTGTTGATGGAAGTATTGAGAAATATAAAGAAAGATTTGTCACTCGTGGATTTTCCCAGAAGGAAGGAATCGAATATGAAGAGACATTCGCTCCTGTGGCCAGATACACTTCGATCAAAACCATTATATCTCTTGCTGCTAAGATGAAATGGAAGATACAACAGATGGATGTGAAAACAAATTTCCTGAATGGTGTTATTGAAGAGGAAGTGTATATAGAGAAACCCCAAGGATTTGAGGTTGAAGACAGGAAGTCGCATGTCTGCCGATTGAATAAATCCTTATACGGATTGAAGCAAGCTCGCAAAGCTTGGTATGGCCATATAAACAGTTTCTTGACGAGCTTGGGCTTTACCAAGAGTAAAGTAGATTAAAATATCTACTTCAAGATCATGGATAATGAACCAGTAATAATATTACTATATGTGGGTGACTTATTCTTAACTGGAGAAGAAAAGCTCATCGTTGAATGTAAACAGAGACTTGCCGTAGAATTTGAAATGAAACACGTTGGCCTAATGCATTACTTATTAAGTCTTGAGGTATGACAGAGTTCGGAAAGAATCTTCCTTAACCAGGGGAAGTACATGGTTGAAATCTTAAAGAGATTCGACATGCTAGAATGCAAGTCCATGTATACTCCCATGGAAGAAAAGCTGAAGCTGCTGGTCGATACGTCGTCAGACTTGATATATGCCTCTCTGTACAGACAGATTATTGGTTCGTTGATATACCTGATGAACACCAAACCAGACATATGTTTTACAGTGAACACCTTGAGTCAGTTTCTGGTAGAGCCCAGATGTGTTCATCTAGTGGCTGCAAAACATGTGATGAGGTACCTTAAAGGTACAATGGATTATGGTCTCAGCTATGATGGAGATCATGACTTCACACTGAGTGGATATATTGATGCAGATTGGGCAGGAAGCATTGATGACAAAAAAAGCACTTCTGGATGTTGTTTCAGTTTGGGATCAACTATGATCTCGTGGAAGAGTAGGAAGCAATCCAGTATTTCTCTCAGCATAGTGGAAGCATAGTACATTTCTGCATGTTCTGCTAGCTATGAAGCTATATGGCTTCGAAAGTTGCTGACAGGCCTATTTGATTTAGAGATGAGAGCAACAGTGATTCTATGTGACAATCAAAGCTGTATTAAAATGACAGAGAATCATGCGTTCCACAACAGGTCGAAGCAATTAGAGATCCGCTATCATTTCATCCGCGACATGGTACAGAGAGGAGCCTTGAAGCTCCAATACATTAGCACGAATGAACAGGTTGCTGATGTGTTGACTAAACCTCTATCTCATGTAAGGTTTTAACACTTTCGAGATAAGCTTGGTATTGTCCGAAAGGACACTCCCTGAAAGGGGGAGTAGATGTATTCCTTGCTTCTAACCTCGTTTTTAGACGTAAAGCAAGATGAGTCATGCTTATGACCTTGCTGTTAGACGTAAAGCATGACGTCGTGTGATCCTTGCTTCTGACCTTGCTGTTAGACATAAAGCAAGATGAGTCATGCTTCTGACCTCACTGTTATATGTAAAGCATGATGTTGTGTGATCCTTGCTTCTAACCTCGTTGTTAGACATAAATAAAGATGATTCATTCTTCTAACCTCGTTGTTAGACGTAAAGCATGATGTTGTGTGATCCTTTCTTCTGACCTCATTGTTAGATGTAAAGAAAGATGAGTTATGCTTCTGACCTAGTTGTTAGATGTAAAGCATAATGTCATTGATTCCTTGCTTCTGACCTAGTTGTTAGACGTAAAGCAAGATGATTCCTCACTTCTAACCTCGTTGTTAGACATAAAGTGAGATGTTGATGTGTTCCTTGCTTCTGACCTCATTGTTAGACGTAAATCAAGATGAGTCATGCTTCTAACCTAGTTGTTATACGTAAAGCATGATGTTGTGATTCCTTGCTTATGATCTAGTTGTTAGATGTAAAGCGAGATTATGATATTACTTGCTTCTGACCTAGTTGTTAGACGTAAATCAAGATATGACTGACACTGAGCTACCAGCTTAACCGCTGTGACATTGAGCTAATGTAGTACTATGATGCGCTAGCCTAGTGCTGTGATGAGGTATCATTTTTACTGATACATATTTGATGCAGATGATGATGGCATTCTTTCGAGAATGATGATGCTACTGATGAAGAAAACTTATGATGACTCGTAAATATGCTAGACAATGTTTCAAGATGATATTGATGATACTTTCCTCCTGATGCCACTGATGATGTAGACCTTTCTTGCCTGATGCTGAAGAAGAATACCCTTCTTGTTAAGGGGGAGTGTTGAAATAATGTAACTACAAAGAGCATTCTTATTATTGTTTTTATTATTGGATTAAATCCCCATTGAGGATTAATCATGTCATTATTATTATTTTTGTTATTGGATTAATCCCCATTGAGGATTAATCATGTTGGTAATTGTATAAGGACCAAATCCCCTTTTGCGGATTAGTCATCGGACAATTACAAAAGGCAGAATAAGAGGTCGGCCCCAACAGTTATTATGGAAGACCCAGAATTAATTAAAGGTGGGTTTACCCACCCAGAGTGAGAGGTTGGTCCTGCCAGTTGTGACCTTTCACACATGCCAATCTTATATAAATAAGAGGCTAGCGCCTCACTTCAAAAACACAACTCACTTGCTCATTCTCTTATGAGGCAAGCCTTAATTACCAGTTGGAGAGAGGGAGAAGAGTGGTGCATGTTTTGTAGAGGACTATCTGTATTGGTTTGAGTTATCTCTTGAACATTGTATAAGCTATTTATGATAAGGAATTTTTTTCTGGGTTTTCTTCCCCTAGAGGGTTTCCTAGGATAAATGTTGTGTCTCTTGTGAATGTGTATTTCTCAATGATCTTGTTATTATGATTCTCTTAACTACTGAAATGCAAAGAACTATAATAATGGCATAAACATTAACACATTTTTTTTAGGTTGGTGTATAGCTTGTGCTGCCGCAGGGTGTGCAAAACCTGTTGAATATGCTGCAAGTGTTCGGCCCAAGTCTTGTTGTAAATTAGAATGTCATCCAGATACACGACTATAAAAGTAGTGGTGAATGGTCGCAAGATATCATCCATCATCCTCATGAAAGTGGCTGGAGCATTTGTCAAACCAAAGGGCATGACCAACCATTCAAAAAGTCCTTCCTTTGACTTGAAGGCGGTCTTCCATACATCTGTCTGTTCTATCAGGACCTAGTGGTAGCCAGACTTCAGATCAATATTACTAAAGTATTTGGCCCCCATGATTTGATCAAGGAGGTAATCGATTCGGGGAATCGGGTACCGATTTCTGACAGTGATTTTATTCAGAGCCCGGTAATCAATACAAAGTCGCTAGGTTCCATCTTTCTTCTATACCATCACGATTGGGCTCCCTCAAGGTGATGAGATGGGATGGATATACCCCTTGTGGAGTAGTTCTTGGATCTGTCACTTGATCTCCTCATTCTCTAACAAAGAGCCACGATAGACTGGCCCATTGGGCAGCGGTGCGTAGGGGGTTAGATCGATGGAGTGTAGATGAGGAGAAGATATCTGAGTATTCTTCCACAACCTTATCTACTTGCTTCTGCTATGTGGAGAGGTCAGCCATAGAGACCCTGGATGTGGCTATGATATTTCACTTATTCTAAGATTGAATCACAAAAAAGACAAACTTCCCCGTCTAAGAGATGACCTTCCTGCATTGCTTAGCAAAGATCAAGGAAATAGCACTAGGTGGGACTGCCTCAGGTATCCTGTACAATTTTCTATTCAAAGTAATAATAACACTACGAGGCCTAGACTCATATACAACATGACATTTCCATAAATAAGGTTGGCCCAAAAGAACATCACAAACTTTGAGAGGAGCAACATCACACAATACCTCGTCTTTGAAGGGTTTGATGTCATACAATAGTCAACACTATTGGTTGACGCGGAGATCGCTTCCTTGGCGGAGCCATCCAATGGTGTAGGGTTGTGGGTGTGGCATTGTTGGCAAGCCCAGTTTCTTAACGACCTCTGCTGAGATGAGGTTCTTCTGGATACCGCTATCAACGATGAAATGTAGCGGGGTGCCTTTTATCCACATCTGTGAATGCAAGAGGCGCTCTCCTTCTTCTAGCTCCTCTGGTTCACCAGGCTGGAGCTTGGTGGTAGCAACGATGTCACTGGGTTCTGGATGATTGATGCGTCTTCACCTTTCTAGTTCTGTCTCGGAGTCAGAATCTGCATCTGATTCAGAGGATTTCACTTTGGCCAGCAGCGACTGCTTTGAGCGGCAGTCGGCAGTGTTATGCCAAGGGCTCTTATGGAAGTCGCACCACTTCCCAGTATCTTTCTTTATCTTTCCGCTGTCCTTCTTTTCTTGTGGCTTGTACTGGTTGTCTTGATACTATCCATATTTGTTCTGTCCTTTGTTCGATGGGTTGGGGCCGCCCTTTCCTGGCTTTTGTTGTGAGGGGTTCCCAGGCCCAAATTGCCGCGTCTTTTGTTTGAGCTTCTGCTATATTTTGACGGCATATCAGTAGGTCGCGCCCAAGGATGAGATGTCCAGAAATTCCATTTCAGTCTAGATGTATCTATGCAAAGAATCGTGATACTTGAGCACCATATGTCGCTCTGAATCTTTAATACCCAACATGGTGCACAAGGTATGGAAGATATTTGTGAAATCTGGCACTGCTTGGTCTCTTTCTTTCCGCGGTGTGGTCTATTTGGTATACAGGTTGTCATAACTTCCGACAGGGTAGTATTGTTCCTTAATAGCATCCCTGAAGGATTCCCAGGTGGCCATGACTAAAAATAATGAGGTTTCCTATGTTTCCTTTTGCTCATAGAAAGTTTCCCACCAATCTTTGACATGGGGAACAACTTTGAGGAGCGCAAAAGTAATCTTTTCTCTATTCGAAAATTTATGAATAGAAAAATACCCTTCTAGTAGATTCAACCACTTGTCTAGAGCATCTGCGTCTATTTGACCTTCAAATATAGGAATATCAAATTTTATTTGTACCTTGAAGGGGGCGGTGCCTCAATTCGAAGAAGATGTGTCGCCTATTGGTAGTCGCCGAAGGATTTGCGCGAAACTATCCATCATCTCGTTCCTCTGTTGCGTGAGGGATTCCTCAATCAACAGTTTGAAAGGATATCCTTTCCCATCATATTTATTTTCTCCTGCCATGGGAGGTCGCTTGGGCGTGCGAGATCTTCTGTCCTCAAGAGAAACAAGCTCGAGACCCAACTCTTTGTACTCCGACCTCATTGGGGACATGCATTAAGACGACAAGGAGCAGACCGCTCTAATACCACTGATCCATATTTTATGAGTAGAATGAAATGAATATAGATTATTAATAGGTTCTTAACACAAAATAACAAAGATATAGTAAAACTGGTTTTCTATTCAATAACGAAATAAGTTGAAACTGTAAAATGCAGCGGAAACAAGCTCTGAAGGCAGCGCGCATTCGCAAGAAGATGATAAAAGAGAAGAGATGTGACGACAGTGCGCATTCACAAGAAGATGATTACAATGAGGCTCTGAAGGCCTTTTTACAATAAATAGGAATGCCAAAAAACCTAGACATCCAAAACCCTAACCCTAGGAGATGAAGTTCCAAAAGTCATGTGGGCCCCGTTTGGGTAAGTTAGTACATCAACTTCCCGGGGTCGTAACTTTTGCATACAATCTCTGTTTTTGGCGTGTGATAGCCCGTTGGAAAGGTATCTGTTGTAGGAAAATCTTCCTACGGACAAGTAGATCGACCTCTAGAGATTGACCTTAACCCTAGACAGAAAAATGCTTATCATGGACACTGACTTCCTTTCAAATCTATCTAAACTAATGCGTGAGAAGGGAGGATAACATAAGTACCTTTTTATCGACGTTTGTCCCTGAACGCTCCGAGTTGCGGTCCGAACCTTTGCTCCTCGCTGAGAGCTATGGACAAAACAAGATACAACCACTTCCTACTCTATCGACATTAGCTTGAAGACAGATCTATCACTAAATGATAAGTTCATGTAACGTTAGACACAAACTAGAAAGAAACAGGCCAAGCGTGTCATATTAATGAGAATAATGACAGCAGTACTTACAATCGTAGATGCGAATGTGACAGCTTCGTCAAGTCCTCTTCCTCTAACCCTTGCCTGAAATATCCACAACCTGGATAACAGCAGCTTCACTCATCAATCTCCTTTGGCTGACTGTAAGTTTCCTCCAAGATCATAAGTTTCACTTATTCAATTCTTCCCCATACCACTCATGAGATCATAAGTTCGGTATGATTCTCTCTTTCTATCCTCACTTATGAGATCATAAGCTTGACATTCTCTATTTTGCAGTCCCCATTCACCATTAGAAAGCTTGTTTATATAGCCTTGGAGAGGCTCAAAAATCTTGAGATATCCTTGGGGAAGGTGAGGATTTTCCTCCTTCAGTTGAGGATCTGCTCTAGGATTATGGTTGGACTAGGGATTCGAATCCAACTACCTTCCAAGAATGAAAAGATGCTTCCCCCATTCATCTCAACAGCTTAACAACCACCCAGAATAGGTAGCGCTCCCTCAAAAGGGCCATCAGAGCATTGTAGCGTTCCCTAGTAAGCTTTAGGGGGCGCCAGCGCTCTCAAAATTTATAGCGCTCCCTCAAAAGGGCCAGGGGAGCATTATAACGCTCCCTGACAGTGTATTGGGGAGCACTGGCACTCCGAGATAGTGTAAGGGGGAGCGCTCCTCTCCAAAACTCAGTTTTTGGGGTGCTTTCAGATGGAAAAAGGTTGTTTGACTTCAGTAGATCAGTTCTCCTCCTTCAAATCAGTCATGTGAGATGTTATAAGTGTTTCCTTAGTGTCATTATCATGACAGTATGTATGAACATCCTTTGCGACACTAGTGACCAAATTGCGACACTTGTGAAAGTTGATGCGACACTTACGACAAGTAAGAGGGATAATGCGACACTTATCCAACTGAGAAATTTTGATGTGTAACAAAATGCCCCCCAAAGTATGAAGTTAGAAGATGAAAACTGATGACTGAAATACTTTGTAGACTCTCAAGCAAGGGTATAGACTCAGAGAACCTAACAGAAGCTGCACACAAACATCCAACAAATATCATGACATATTTCAAAACCCAAGGCAGGCATACCTATGCTTGTGTGATCAAGACTTAGTAGGTTATGGCCGCCATAAAATACACTACGGATCCATAATTGTATTGATAAAAAGGTATAGCCACCAAAGATACAATGTAGATCTATACTCTGATGACTCGGACTGATCGTAGCCACGAAGAATACACAGTGGATCTACGAGATGACAAGACATAGCCACGGCCAATACAAACTAGATCTATGTGACAGTATACGTGTTCATTGTTCAAAATAAACTCCATTGCAGCCTGGGAAAAGAATGTATCAAAGTGATGGCTCAACCCAGGGTCTTCATACCAATCCCAATATGGTACGAATCTTACCATGTGAATAGATGTCCTGATGTCGAACATGGCAGAAACCACTTGATTACCGGTCAATGGTGTGAACCGTTAACAAGTGTGGGGGTGATCACCATTAATGTCAATGATTCCCAAGGTACCCTAGTACATTCCAGCGAATGTGAATAGATGAGATGAAGTCGAACATCCGTGGAATCATTCGATCAGAGGTCAATGATGTAGACCTACTGTCGAATGTGAGGAGGCCTGCCATTGAGGCATGCAGGTCCCAAAGTACTAAATGGTTTCTAAGTCTAGTTCCTGGATAATGCGTTGGATTCGACAGGAATAGACTCGTCGAGGGAGGGCCTTGATGTATCCCCCATCAACGACACGAAACGGACATGGAGATGTAATTGGTAGATCAAATGGACATGGACTGACACGGGTTTTGAGACAAGATATTTGGGATGGCTGACTCTCGAGGCGGATACTTCCCTTGAACACTGAGGCATGACAGCGAAACATGACATGGACCAAAACTATGCGGTGGGTACTGTGACTTGCGTCGAGTGACCCAAAGGAGTGAAAGGAAACTCAAAGATTGGCTCAGTGCAGAGGTTCAGCGGATTATGATATGTGCAAAGTGACAAAGTGTCGTGTTCAAGGGCGACTCTAAGAAATGCTGGATGATGTTCTCAAGAGACTGCTTGTCTTGCTCCTTTCAATTTTTCCCCCATCCAGATAGATGAGTACCTCTTTTTGATTTAATGAGCTCGAGGAGGATAACACATGCTCGATATAACTCACCTTTGGTAAGTTCCTCTTCCTTTGTTTAATGAACCGGAAGAAGTAAGGGTTCGTTCCCATATGGGCCTGTCGATGTGTGCTTTAACGAGTCCAAAGAAAGAAAACTTGAAGGTTTTTCGGGATTATAGAGTTTGGAAAAACACTTAAAAGAGAACTCTTTCAGTTCCTTTTTCGTACAGTAGTCCAACGAGACCGAAAAAGGGGTAAACTATCGCTCGAAAGACACCCTTTCTGACCTTTTAACGAGTATGAAAGGAAGCAAGATCACTCGACAATATTTTCATATTTAGAGAGTCTGAAAAGGATTTAAAGGAGACTCCAAGGGGGTTCCTTTTTCATATGTTCGTGTATCCGTACAGGTCCGAAAAAGAGATAAAAGTTTACCCGGTTGCATTCTCATGTATTTATGAGCACGAGAAAGAACAAAGACTAAGCTCGGTATGCCCCTAGCTTGAAAGCTGGTGTCTTAGCTCCAGAATGATCATCAAAGGTCGGAGACATGCCCCACAAGATTCAATTCATTCACCGACTTTGAGGTTGTCACCAATTTCTGTGCTAGATGGAGAAAAAGAATACAGGTGGATGAAATGAAGGTTCAACAAACGAGACCTAACGACAGACTCGACTCGACATCTACGAGATCTGGCGAAAGACTCAACTTGAAGGGAGAGGTGATTGTTTCATTTTTTAACGAGCTTGACACAGGAAAAGAACTATGCTCAATACCTCTATTTCATTTTTTAACGAGCTTTCCATAGAGAAGAGAAACTATGCTCATGATGCCCGTAGCATGAAAGCTAGTGGCCTCTGTTTCATTTTTTAATGAGCTTGCCATAGAAAAGAGAAACTATGCTCGTGGTTTCATTTGGGTCATGGCTTCCAAGAGGATAATGCTTTGGAAGGGTACCATGTCAAGGGACAAGACTCGGTCATGGCTTCCAAGAGATCTTCACTGGATGGAAGATAATCACTCGAGGAGAAACACATGTCGAGGGTTGTGACAGGGGTAAGGAGATCAGGCTCCAATAACCCTACTGAAGAGATCACCATGTCAACTACCAGATCCAAATCATCGGAAGTTGAGTTCATGGGAGACAACACCACATAATTGACATGCGGCGGGGGTGATACTGTCTGCATATAAAAACCACATAGGGAGGTAACCCAGTCAGGGCCGATGAATGAAAGTTGATCAATAGTCACAACTCTTCCATCGTGAGGGAAAGATATCACACGGAAAAGGGTGGATACAATAGCTTTCATGGCATAGACATAATCTCGCCCAAGGAGTAAAGATAAATCCAAGGGGTCTCGTACTACCATGACATCAATAAAGACAGTTTTCCATCCCAAAGTTACAGGAAACTGAGGAAGGATCCCTAACGGTTGACTAGTTCCTCTGTTAAAAGCTAACAGATTCTGTGTAACCAGTGCAAGTTGCGGACAACCCAAATAATACCAAGCAATAGAAGACAAAATACTAACAGACGCACCTTCATCTATCAACGTTTGAGGAACGTCCCGACCACAAACCTGTACTATAATCTAGAAAGGAATGTGGGAGGGAAGACGAGGTCCAATTAGCGCACCCCAATCAAAAAGGATGGCTTCAGTACTTGGAGGGGGTTCCATAGGAGGAGGAGGAATGCCCCCAGGCATGGTAGAATCTGTATTAACAAGAAAAACATGGGCAGTATCAGGTTTACTCTCTAAAGGGAGAGTAGGATCGACCAATGGTGGACTTGGATAGACCACTTTAGCACTCTTTAGAGGAAGAGTGGGACTGACCGAGGAAGGGACTGGATCAGTCACTTTGACATTCCTCAATGGAGGAATGGGATCGACCGATGGCGAAACTGGATTGACCACTTTGGCACTCTTCGGATGAAGGGTGGGGCTGACCAAGGAAGGGACTGGTTCATCCACTTTGACATTCCTCAATGAAGGAATGGGATCGATCGATGGCAGAATTGGATCAGCTACTTGGGTTCGTGGTTCAATCGAGGAGGAAACTAGATTGACCACCTGATCAACTAGACTGTCTGGGGATGGGGAGGAAGACGAGGTCCAATTAGCGCATCCCAATCAAAAAGGATGGCTTTCGTACTTGGAGGGGTTCCTTAGGAGGAGGAGGAATGCCCCCGTGCATGGTAGGGTCTGTATTAACAAGAAAACATGGGCAAGATTGTGGTTTACTTCAAAGGGAGAGTAGGATCGACCAATGGTGGACTGGATAGACCACTTTGAAGCACTCTTTAGAGGAAGAGTGGGACTGACCGAGGAAGGGACTGATCAGTCACTTTAGCATTCCCCAATGGAGGAATGGGATCGACCGATGGCTAAACCGATTGACTTTGGCACTTTTTGGATGAAGGGTGGGGCTGACCAAGGAAGGAACTGGGTTTCATTCACTCTTGACATTCCTCAATGAAGAAATGGGATCGACGATGGCGCACTGATCAGCTACTTGGGTTCGGTGGTTCAATTGATGATGGAACCGGATTGACCACCTGATCATCTGGACCGACCGGGGATGGAACCATATTGACAAGTCCATCAAATCCAATGATGGGTTGGAGGAAAGTTTATGATAACCTTTTGGAAGTTGAAGTTTTTCCAAAAGTAGAAGAAGCTTCATCCATGCGAGGACAAGGAGAGTAATGATTACCTTTACATAACATGCAAGGGAACTTGACAATTTTCTTCTTCTACCAACCGAACATAACTAGTTGGACGGGTTTCATCGACATGACCTAGCAGAGGCCAATGATGTGGTGGACTACATTTCTAAGACCTTGATAAGACCGGGGCAACTCTCCTAAATGGTCACCCTTACAAAGGTTGTAAGGGAATTTGGGTTTCTTGGATTGTTCTTTTCAATCTTTGTTGATCTCTATCAACACTCCCCACTATTAATAGTAATCGGTTTCTTAGAGCCAACATCCTGATGTTGTTGGGGTCTTGGTCCTTTTCGGCTCTTCTTCTTCTTTCTCTTTCCTCGCTTTCTTCTTCTTCTTCTTATCAACCGGGCTACTTGCTTTAGATCTTTCATCAGGCTAAGAAGGAGAAATGGAATGAGACTTGATGGGAGAAGAAGGTGAAAATTAGACATAAGGTTGATGTGTGGGTGGTGCATTGACATCCAAAGCATTAGGTACAATTGAAACATTTGGAGGATTTGATCCAAACAGTGGGGAACAACCAAACTCGGTAATCCAATAGTGCGAGTCCCGAAGACTGTGGCAACATATGGAGGACCAAAGTTTCCAAATGAAGGAAAGGTATAAGGTTCCCGAAGAAGCTGGGATTTCTCCATTGGTACTCTTGGGATTCGATGCCATTAACACCGACTTGAATTCCAAGGTCCACTAAGTAAGAAACGATAATGCCAATAGAATCTTAAGAATCACAACCAAGAGTCAAGACCTTCTTTCTCGATGACCGCATTTTAGTTGGTGATGAAATACAATGTCGTGCGATCAAGTCCAGAAGGGGCGGGATAGGGTGGAATAGTTACAATGGCGACCTTATTAACGGACTTACTTTGGTGCCACCTTCCACGCAGTAATTGTGGATTTACCTCCAAGGAGCCCGAGTTTGACCACTCCAGCTGAGATTTCGGCCATCGCCACCTTGTGTAAGAAATCCCAAAGATTATGTAATAATTAAGGTTACTAATTGCTAAATAACCCCTAGAAGGGAACAAATGACATTTCGATCCGAACGTACGCGTGGCAGGTATCAAGCTCACATCAACTAAAAATCTTCCATGCAGTAATTGTGGATTTACCCCAAAGTTACCCCCATAATATGATTAGACCACCACACTCGCTAAACCACGGAGGGTTAGTCCCCGAAGCAATTCAACGTAAATCCCTCGTATGAACCCTCAGTTGTGTGTGAGAGGGGATCCTGCAGTATCTATACGACAATCGGATTTGCCTCCTAACTCAGATGCTAATGTTTGTTTTGTGAAACTTTGGAGAGTTATGCTCACAACCCTAATCCAAAGTACTACACCTATTCTACTGTTGGTGGAGGATCCTAGCAAAGAAAAGTTCTAGGTGATTTTAATTAGCGTTGATTTTTATGGCTGTTCTTTATGCGAAAAAGGGTGCATGGAAGTGAAACAAGGGGAATTAAGACTCTGAACCTTAAAGAGTGCATCAAGCATGATAAGCAATCATTTCCTTTCATTGAACATCTAGCTAAGGAGAGAGAGTTCTTTCACTAACAAGCACAACTATGGAATGCCCTCAAACAATTTTCTCAACCAAATTCTGATGTAATGCAAAACTTTTAAATGCCTTCTAATATGCTCAATCAACCATAAAGATATCTTCTATTTTTTGTGTAGGGACGATGATCAATACAACACAATGCTTATTTTTGCTAATTATTTCCTTGGTATGAATGAAAGACTAAAACTAGCATCAACAAGAATCACACAAACAATACACCTCCTTTCAGATCAATCAAAACTAAAACGAAGAAAAGAAACAATCAAAGAAAAGACAAACTTCTCACCCAAAAACAAAAGTTGAAGGACAAATGACCTCGACTGAAAACAAGGTACAGAGATCCAGATCTTGGATGGCCTTCACCGTGGTTTTGCTCAATTGCGCAGAAAAGAAAAGCAATGCATAGGTTCCAAGCTTCACTCACAGGAAAAACTCAATGCACAAAGGTGAAGAAGGTTACAAGATCCAATCAACGAGGTGTTTATTCTTCAAAAATATGGGTGTCAATGTTAAAGTGGGAAGAAAATTGACTCCACTAGATCATTCAGCAGAAGAGCCATAGAGGCAAACCCTAAAAATGCAATTGTGGAGGGCTTGGCCGTATGATGATGCATCATTTCCAAGCGGTGACGTCAGAACCGCGTAAGGGCTTCCATCATGCTTGATAACACTAGGTCAGGGCACCAGTATTCAAAGTCCATAAATGTCAAGAAAATTCAAAAATTGAGTTCCAACTTGACAAAGATGCCGAAGATGATGGGGTAAGGAGCCAATCACCTCATGAAACTAATCAAAGAGGTAAACCAGTTTAGAAACAATCAAGGACAGAACAAGGTCAATGAGGAGAAAAATCCAAACAAGAGGTTTTGAATCGAGGCTAATCTCCCCAGTGGAGTCGCCAGTTTTTTGTTGTAGGAAAATATCCTTGTGGACAAGTAGATCACCTCTAGAGCTTGAACTTAACCCTAGACGTAAAAAAATTTAACATGGACACTAATTTCCTTTCAAATATATCTAAACTAATGCATGAGGAAGGAGGATAACATAAGTACCTTTAAATCGACGTTTTTCCCTGCACACTATGAGTTGCACTCTAATTCTTTGCTCCTCGCTGAGTTGTGGACAAAACAAGATACAACCACTTCCTTTACCTGTCTATCGACATTAGCTTGAAGATAGATCTATCACTAAATGATAAGTTCATGTAACGTCAAACACAAACTAGAAAGAAAAAAGCCAAGCGTGTCATATTAATAAAAATAATGACAGCAAAGATTTGATAATCGTAGAGATAATGCATGCCTAGTCAAGTCCTTTCGCTCAACTTCACCGAAGATCTACAACTCGATAACAACATCACCACTGATCAATTTCCTTTGGTTGACTGTAAGTTTCTCCCAAGATCATAAGTCACCTTATTCAATTCTTCCCCATACCACTCATGAGATCATAAGTTTGGTATGATTCTTTCTTTCTGCCCTCACTATGAGATCATAAGTTTGACATTCTCTATTTTAATAATAATATCACCTTAGAAAGCTTGTTTATGTAGCCTTGGAGAGGCTCAACAATCTTGGAAGGCAGTTGGATCGAATCCCTAGTCCAACCATGATCCTTCAGTTGAGGATCTGCCCTATGATCATGGTTGGACCAAGGATTCAAATCCAACTACCCTAAGAGATTGAATGGATATTTCCCTCATTCTTCTCAAATTTGCTTAACAACCGCCTGTAATAGGTAGCCCTCAAAAGGCCATCGTGAGCTAGGAAGGCTCCTAGTAAGTTTTAGGGGCCACCAAAATCTATAGCTCTCCTCAGTAGTCCAGGGAGCGATAACGCCCCCATTAGTGTATTGGGGAGCGCATGCCCGCCGTTGGCGCTCCGAGATAGTGTAAGGGGGAGCGCTCCTCTCCAAAACTCAGTTTTTTGGGTGCTTTCAGATGGAAAAAGGTTGTTTGACTTCAGTAGATCAGTTCTCCTCCTTCAAATCAGTCATGTGAGATGTTATAAGTGTTTCCTTAGTGTTGTTATCATGACAGTATGTCTAAGCATCCTTTGCGACACTAGTGACCAACTTGCGACACTTGCGAAAGTTGATGCGACACTTACGACAATTAAGAGGGATAATGCGACACTTATCCAGCTGAGCAATTTTGACGTGTAACAGTATCATTGAGGAGATTCATTTTGGGGGCTCAATTATTCCTTTATCTATCATTGAGGAGATCTATACTGAAAAACCTTCATTTAGGCCCTCAAAATGGCCCCGGAAGTAAAACTTGCTAAAAATAGTAAATTGCCAAAAATGTCAGAAAATTGTTTTGAGCCAGTTGGAAAAGTTGGGTGGCCATTGATATCTATCTAGATAAAGCTCATTCCACATGAACAATGGAGATTGTCATTGATCAGAGAAAGGATCGAGGAGATATTCCATTGATACGCATTAAACCATAATTTACGGAGGGTTATATTTTCCCTCCTCAATTTTCATTTCAAACATCGTCTCGAGCAAACGAAAATTCTTGTTAACTTGTGGCAATAGTTATTTCAAGATACAGTAAACACATTCGGGCATAATGGCCAGAGGTTCCACTATTCCAGGGCATGTTCTTACTACTCATCTCCCTCCACCTAGGAGAAAAAGATGAGATGGTCCCTTGGTACACCGAGAGATATATTTCAAGCCAAAGAATTCCAAGGAAACCCTGCCTGCTCAGAGAACCTACCTAGTTGCATTCATGGCTGGCACAGAGGTTGATGTCATGGATTCCGAGATGGAAGAAGATGATCTGATGGGAAATGATATGGCAATGGATGATGGTAATGTAGAGACTCTTCCCACTCATGCACCCAAATTGAAATCAACCATAGCAAACAGAACTTCTCGACTCAGTGATGACGGTCTTGACAACACCAAAAGGAGTTTCAGAAAAGAAACCAACGTTGAACGCAATAGCCACTTTGCAGCATGAAAGTAGGAATTACAAAATTCCAAATTAGTCTATTCTGGGCAGAAGAGTTTTGTTGTAAATTAATGATATGTTGATGCTCCCGGAGGTATATTTCAAGCCAAAAAATTATTCACTTGTGGGACTAGTGTCCTGTTCTCTGGATATACAATTAACATCTTCGGGAATCTGTCACATACCCACTATGGAAAAAATAAAATATTCGCTCTTCCTCAAGGGATAGAATCCTCGAACTCCTATGGGGGCCTAGTGTAGGCTAGATCCCTTATCCACCTTCATGTGATCATTGGTTATGACCACAGGCCAAGCCAAGAGGCACCTTTCCCATTTCGCGAATCAGCAATGCAAGAGAGTCAAGTCTTTCAACTCTTCAAACACTGAAACCTGAAATCTTACCTTCGATGAGATCGACGGATGTGAATCTCCTCTTGATCTGACGGTCCTAGCCGTATCAGGATTTCAGTAACTAGGAGTTCAAAATGAAACGAACAAAACCACTAGTCACTCCATTCCCCGAACTTCGATATGCGAGTTCTTGTACAAGATCCAACGATCCTCAATGATTTGGATCCAATGGTCCATATCTTTTCAAATTTTTGTGAACTAGGAATTCACGATGTAGCGACTCCAAATCTCTTGTCACTCCAATCCCCGAATTCCGATATGGGAATTCGTGTATGAGATCAACAACCCTCGTTGGTCTAGATCTGACAGTCACTATCCCTCCTGAGCTTAAGGGTGTTGAAATACACTCGGTCTTAATCATGCGTCAGGGTTTCATATACCGGGATTTCACGACTTGTGAAGATGAGGGGCCTTGCCCTCTGGTTTCCTGGATGCCAAAACGCTGAAACTTATTCACACTAAACCGACTCATCCATAGCACATCGGGGTTTCGTATACCGGAATTTTGTGACTTGCGAAGACAAGGGGTCTTTCCCTCTGGTTTCCTAGATGTTGAAATGCCGAAAGTTATTCACACTAAACCAGCTCATCCATAGAGCACATCAGGGTTTCGTATACTAGGATTTCACGACTTGCGAAGACGAGGGGTCTTGCCCTCTGGTTTCCCGAATACTGAAACGCTGAAAGTTATTCACACTAAATCGGCTCATCCATAGAGCACATTGGGGTTTCATATACCGAGATTTCATGACTTACAAAGATGAGGGGTATTTCCCTCTAGTTTCCCGGATGCCAAAATGACGAAACTTATTCACACTAAACCCGCTCATCCATAGAGCGTATTGGGGTTTCGTATACCAGGATTTCACGACTTGCGAAGATGAGGGGTCTTGCCCTCTAGTTTCCTGGATGCCGAAATTCCAAAATTTATTCACACTAAACCAACTCATCCATAGAGCGCATTGGGGTTTCGTATACCGGTATTTTACGACTTGCGAAGACGAGGGGTCTTTCCCTCTAGTTTCCCAGATGCCAAAACGCCAAAAGTTATTCACACTAAACTGATGGTCCAGATCACTCATGGATCAACGACCATGATCATGTCATGATTTTGTGAATATTGAGTTCATGCGGTCTTACCCTTTGACTACTCCAAGTTGTGAGTCAGTAAAATGCTACCCAACTGCCACGTGTCCTATATTGATGGATGGTTCTGAATACTTCAAGACTTTCAGGACTTTGACGAGTCCTCTCTCCCCTACATGCACCAGGCTAAACCTTGTGTGCCTTTTCTGCATCCAATGGCTATCGGTCCCCTGCGCTCGATTTGACGGTTCAGATATATTCTCCTGTGCACTCTTCTCTGGCTGTCTGGACATAGGCTCCAACGGTCCAGATTTTCCCTTGCGAATCGGCGATTCGCCCTTCAGGAATTTGGGGAAATCCACAAATTGAACCAACGGTTCAAATCTGATTTCTATCTTGGTCTATTTGTCACTCTTGATCTTTCATACACTCTGAAACCTCCAAAGGGTTTCTCAACCTATGCACTCCATGCAGGGTTCTTGTACACAATGGTGTGATCCTTCCTAAGCTTGTCCAGGACTTAAGGAGTTATGGGTTCAGTTTGCCTCGTAGAGAGCCTATCTCAATATGCACTACCTCTCCTAAGCTTCACAAACTTCATTCTCCAAGGGACTCTAAACAGTTAGGAGGGTTGGCATGCGTACATGAAACAGTGTCCAGGGTCGACGAACACACAGTTCGTGACTTTGGCTTATGCCTCCACAGGACACAAGCATTTACGAGTATAAAATCATCTCCTAACCATATAATTTCTTACTGGACTAGTTATACAATCAAGCATAAATAAGGGGGCTATAGTATATCCATTAAGAAATATGTACAATTCCTGAAACATACACAGTATAACCAATTCATACACAGTTACGGCTAAATTACACAGGGTAGAAAATCGCTTATCTATTACAGGTTGCCGCCAACCAACTAACTGTGGGTGTTCATCCTTCCACCTAACCATAGGCATAGAGGCATTCATTCTTATCACTCTGGCCACCCCCGTGCCAAGCCATGATATCACCAAGGAATTCTCACACTTCTCGAGGGTTCTTCCTCTATTTCCGCTTCTGTTTGGGTCCTGTTCTCTATAACTCAGAGATTTCTCTCTCGATTATGGCCTCAGTGAGGTTTCTTAGATGCTCCTCAGCATCAAGCTCGTGGCCTTCAGTCTGTGACTCACTGGAGAGCTCCGCATATCTCCCTTGCAAGCTTATTCTCTTTTTGTCTAGTGTCTCCTCTCCCTTGTGTATCCCTCTTACCTTGGAAGGTTTTTCCGACCTATCTTGTTCCTTCTATCAGAAGGAAGCTCGGATCTGCAGGTTCCTGTGGTACTTTGGGTTGATAGCCCATGTTTCCATTCATGGGGGTGGTTGGTAATTCAGCCACCAGTCCTTTCTTCATTAACTGATTTCTCTCCTTGGGATCCGAAGGAGGTTGTCATCCTCATCAAGGGAAATTTGGGGTTATTTGTCATAATGAACCCTCTCTTATAGTTTTCACATTCTTCCTCTAGTGATATCATGGCCAATACTTTCAAGGCTTCACCCCCATAGTCAGTTATTGGCAACTCAAACAATAATACATTTACATTGTCCTCATGCATTACCATGGTAATTCCTATTTTATGATTAATTACAAATTGGGGGAAATAGGGTGTTACAATTCCCTCCCCCTTAAAGGAACACCGTCCTCGATGTTCTTTCTCAAAAACACCTTTCATGCCTTTCTCATTCAACCACTTCAGAATTCTTTACCTTCATCCTCAGTCAGGTCCTCTTTCAGGATCTTAGTCTTCGTCATCTACCTTCAATAATTCTTGGACAACAAGCACATTAATCACAATTTTGTGCGAAAACATCTTACTATTGTTCAAAATTCAAAAGGAGATTTTCATAATCTTAGCACAATACTTATCTGTGCAGTTTATGGATCTGTATCCACATGGTAGTTTTGTTATCTATGCTCATCACTTTCCTTGAGGTACCCATTGGGTGCATGATTCCAATTCAATATTTCATAAGAGCTATCATGATTTCATCTTCCTTTCCAAGGTTTTTCCACATGGGAAACTACCCATTATGTGCATGATCCCAATAGTTTACAAAAATTATTAAGGTATCCTCTTCCTGCAGTCACTCACCCTCCAGGCCCAAGCTCAAGCATCCCCTTCACTATTATACAGTCCCTCAAGAAATCCATCTTGCCTTGCCAAGGTTTTCTCGCACATGAAATTTTTAGAGACTCTATCGACTCTTACAGTCGAGGCGTCCCTCAGAATTTCTCTGTCGAGGCATACCTCTGTCTTGTGTTACCTCAACACAATAATATTTAGGCGATCATGGCTTATCACAGGGTTTTTCATGGCTCAACAGTAGCTTTTTTTATCATCTTCAGCTTTGACAGCCTTCATCTGTTCCTTCTGGATAGATCTTTTCTCCTCACCTGTGTCACAGGTATACAACATTCGTGAGACATCATTATAAATTCCAACTTTCAGAATTTTTATTACAAATCTGTCACCCACAAATTTTTCCAATCTCTTCCTTTATTTTCAGATATGTTCCGTACGAAACTAGATTCACAAGCATGGGACTTTCTTTCCCATAACATTTTAGCTCAGCGGGAAATCGGTCTTCCTTATGGGCTTATAGCATTTCCATATCCAAGACTCTTTCTTCCTGCAATCATTCCTTAGCTAATCAAATTGTTAGTTCTCATGCACATACATTTTTATCGCACCTTTTCAACTTCATCACAACAATTTCAGAATTGTGCATACTAACAATCAAATTCACTTTCTCAAAAAGAAATACCATTCCTCGCAGTTTGGCTCAGCAGGCAATTAGTCTTTTCTATGGGCTTGCCATATCCATGACCCTTTTCTTCCTGCAATTCATTCTTTCCACAACCAAACAAACTGTTAGTCTTATCTCAACATACCAAACTTTTCAAAACGTAATTCAATATTTCAAAAGGGTTTTAACAATTGTGCCAATATCCATGGCCACATTCATACCCAATGCATTCTTGCATTGTTTTTTTTTTCAAGTTTGTCACACTTTATGACCGGTTTTTGGCCATGGGGTGTTGGAATTTAACCAACCTTTTCCTCATATGGTTTATTCATTTTCTTTCATTCTTACAGTAGGACCATTCTTCCTACAATAGGTCGATCACGACCCCAAATTGGTATACCAGAACTCAAAGTTTCACATGAATTCTTTTAAGCACTCCTTGATTGGCCAATGCATTCATGACATATCGGTTCATGAATTCTCCCAATGGTTACAAACAGTGTTTACTACATAAGGTTCATACCTCCATTATTCAGGTTCTCCGTCCCGAATCATACCTTACTTGGGTATCCAAGGCATACAATTGTCTTTCAAAGCTCATGCATAACACTAAGACAATAAAATATTTCAGAAGAGGTTTCTACCAAATCCCTTCATACCTTGTGCCACATAGGCACAAATATCTTTATACTAGTTCTTGGCTGCTAGCACTCTCTTTCTGATCTCTACCTCATCAACAGTGTTTTAGCAGGATTTTCACAGTCCTGTCAACAATCTTTCGACYGCAKCCTCCCCATGGTCACCCTCTKCKTGAGGTTGTTCATTATTGGCAACTGTCTTTCTCAACAGTTCCAATCTTATTTCTTTCTACACATGACATACACCATAGGMACATTAGTCRTCATGTAAATTAAAATGAAARTACCATAGCATTTAAATTAATAAAATATTTYYAGACATGTCCYARCATATMYGTATGTACTTCATCACACTATCCTTAATGTTTTCATGAGTGCAACACAATAGTTCTCAATCGTTTTCACAGTATTACAACCATCATCACTATGGTGTCAAAACATTTCCGTTCATCAATGTACTAGCTTTCTCATCCCATAGAAAACATAATGCACAGCAGGGAAAGAATTGAGGGATCTCCCCTTCTTCAAATTCTTTCTACATCACCTGGGACTTTTCAGCCCAGCCGAGTTATCTCTAAGGCCTCACTGTCTCTTCTCTACTTTTGCAATTCTACTCCTTGTCGGGATCTTCCTTCTCTTTTCCGTGAGCCACCTTGGTTAGGCCTCACCCTAACCCTTTTTGGGATACTGCAACATGCTTTAATAGAAACTCTTTGCTCATAATGAATCATGAACATGTGCATCCTACACACTTCCATTCAGTTATCAGAATGGTCAATATTTAGTTGTTAGTCTTCTATTAATTACATTATTCTTTCAAAATGTAATCTAGGATTCTTATATATTGACAGGCCTTGCAGCCCATTGTCCAACCTTCAACAATTATTAGGTTTTTGACTCTGTTCTTCTGACAATTTCCTTATGCAGTTCCTCCACCGGGAACTCCTTCGGTATGCAACTTACTTGTTGCATATCCATCACTATCTGTGATGGCCTCAAGATCGAATTAGCTTCATCTTGTTAATAAGCATTCTTTAAGGGACATAGACATACCTTTCTGGTATTTATTACAGATTATGCATCCGCACATGTTCTAGGTTTTTACTAACTTACATCCACGATGTACTTAGCTATACTCATAATCGTAAGCCTGTGTGTAGTTGCCATAGGTATATTTTATAGCCCACATGCATCTTTGTTGTTAAGATCAATCAATTCAGATTCATTCACAATCCTTCTCATGTGATGCTCAAAGGCGTAATCATTTGTCTCTTATTATGACAAGAGAGAATCTTTGCTCATTTACCCTTTCATCTAATTATATTGGTACTTTCTGAGGAAATGGAATACATTCCCCTTAGGCTATCATTTGGAACAGAACTTTCATGACTCCCCAGAATGGAGTCAACTATGCCTCTATAGTATTCATTTAATCTGGATAAGAGCAATACTTGCTTCATGTTTCACTCATCAAGGAAATCATATTGGGCCTCTAGTATACTTATACTCTTACATCATACATGTGCATTACTTGAACGTTTAATATCATTCATACCATACCAGTTTTAATATCAATCTTCCTATTATGAATCTTCACAATGCATTAAACTCATGCACTCAAGTACAATTGAACATAGCTAAGTATTCATCATACTAGTTCACGCCTTCTCCTCATGTGACCACTGTAGGTGACCACAATCCAAACTAAAAGGCACTTTGCATTTCATGATTTTGGGATTCCTGTTGCAAGGAACTTTGGTTCCTCGATCCTCAAAATATGAAAACCCAAAAAACCGAGGCTAAGGTTTTCTCGGCTCTTTTATTCACATGACCCTTCGCTCGGAACTTGGGGTCAACTCCTAGACACGCGTCAGGATCCCGTGTTTCGGAAAATCCGCGGACAATGCTCCATCGTTTCCCAAACTTATGATCCACGAGGGCCCAACAACCTAGATCCCACGGTCCAGATTTCTCTGCCAATCAATGGTCCTGATCAAATCCTGGCTTTCCACCTTTCGGGATTCTAGCAGAGTCTTCACCTCCTAACTCCCGATTTTGAATCCCCAAAATGTGTATTTGTCAGATCAACTATCCACCGCCTTTCTCGATCCAACAACTTAGGTTGGATGTTAGGATTTCATGACATGCGAGTTCTCCAAACTCTACTCATTAACTTCTAAACCTCTGACTCCAGAAAATCTGATTACACTGGATCTACGGTCCAGGTCATCCGCTAATCAATGACTCTGATTGAATCAATGATTTACCTTGTGTGACTTTGGAAAAGTCTTCGCTTCTATTTTCCCAATAGCCGAAACCTCGAAGCTCTATATCAACGACTCTCATTGATTCCAATATAACGGATACTATTCCTCCTAAGTTTGTGAGTGATGAGAGGTTATCATGTTTATCTTCTCTGCTAATCTACTAGATCTAACGGTTCATGGAATTTCGATATTCCTCCCTCCGAGCATTCCACCGTCCGTTCAAATTTTCAATGACTTCCAGCCACTAATTTGGCATCAACTCTTCTGTAATCAACCTCTGTGTTCAACCTCTGGAGATTTCAAACTTTAACACAAGGTTGTTTCTATATGCACTCATTGTGCTCTATATTCACACTCGGCATATGAAATTTCTCTGCTATCTTTTCTAATCTTTTAAGTTACTTACAGGACTAATCTCATAGTCATAACTCATACGGATGCTACCCTCTCTTTATGGGAACAACCAACAAGGATCACTCTTGGGAATTAGCAACCGTCCCAAAGGACTCCTCTTAATATTGTTTAAACAGATTATCCTTGTTGTCGATTCTAACCATTATAGGTAAGATAATCTAACCCTACATGTTTTCATCATTCCTTTCAATCGTGAGGAGTTATATGCTCAGGGTTTAGTCTTTTAATAATATAGTAATTATAACTTTCTAAGGATCCTACCAATCCTTACCAGATTTCCTAAATCATGAAGAAGTTCTTCATGAGGATCTTGATTCTTACCTAACCATCCATCTCAATTGCAAAAGACTCTACCTACTTTAGTAGGTAGCCATCGTCACACTATAATAGAACAAATTAGTTCGTGTCCCTTTTTTGGCTCGTGCAGCTTCATAGCACAATTTATACCACCTCTGCTATTCACACTCAGGTCTTATCAGTAATATTGATCAGTGCATCCCTACTCCTATAAGAGTATTTATCATTTTGACAAAGGAACAATATAATTCCTTTGCTGGAATTCCATAGAAATTCTCAAATTATAGTTTCATTCTGCAGTCCTTCTCCTTAAAGAGAAAATGAATATAAAAATATCTCCTTATGCGACTTGTACATGAGCCCAAGTAGGCCAAGTGTTGTAACCATGCTCTGATACCAATTTGTCACATACCCACTATGGCAAAAATAAATTTTTCGCTCTTTCTCAAGGGATAGAATCCCCGAACTCCTATGGGAGCCTAGTGCAGGCTAGATCTTCCCTCATCCACTTCCATGTGATCGTTGGTTATGACCACAGGCCAAGCCAAGAGGCACCTTTTTCATTTCGTGACTCAACGATGCAAGAGAGTCAAGTCTTTCAACTCTTCAAACCATGAAACCCGAAATATTACCTTCGATGAGATCAACGGCTACAAATCTCCCCCTGATCCGATGGTCCTGGCCATATCGGGATTTCGGTAACTGAGAGTTCAAAATGCAACGACCCAAACCACTAGTCACTCCATTCCTCGAACTCCGATACGTGAGGTCTTGTACGAGATCCAACGATCCTCAATGATTTGGATTCAACGGTCTAGATATTTTCAGAGTTTCATGAACCGGGAGTTCACGATGTAGAGACTCCAAATCTCTGGTCACTCCAATCCCTGAATTTCGATATGGGAATTCGTGTATGAGATCAAAGACCCTCATTGATCTAGATATGATGATCACTATCCCTCATGATATTAAGGGTGTTGAAAGACACTCGGTCTTAATCGTACGTCGGAGTTTCATATAATGAGATTTCACGACTTGTGAAGATGAGGGGTCTTACCCTCTGGTTTCCCAAATGTCGAAAAGTCGAAACTTATTCACACTAAACTGGCTCATCCACAGAGCACATCGGGGTTTCGTATACCGGAATTTCGTGACTTGTGAAGACGAGGGGTCTTGCCCTCTGGTTTCCCAGATGCCAAAACATTGAAAGTTATTCAAACTAAACTGGGTCATCCACAGAGTGCATTGGGGTTTCGTATACTAGGATTTTGTGACTTGTGAAGATGAGGGTTCTTTCCCTTTGGTTTCCCAAATGTCAAAACACTGAAACTTATTCACACTAATCCGGCTCATCCATAGAGCGCATCGGGGTTTCGTATACTAGGATTTCACGAATTGCAAAGACGAGGGGTCTTTCCCTCTGGTTTCCCATATGTCAAAACAATGAAATTTATTCACACTAAACAGTCTCATCCACAAAGCGCATCAGGGTTTCGTATACCAGGATTTCATGACTTGCGAAGACGAGGGTTCTTTCCCTCTGGTTTCCCGGATGCCGAAATGCCAAAAGTTATTCACACTAAACCGATGGTCCAGATCACTCATGGATCAATGACCACGATCACGTCATGATTTTGTGAATTGTGAGTTCACGTGGTCTTACCCTTTGACCACTCCAAGTTGCAATTCATTGAAATGCTACCCAACTGCCACATGTCATGTGTCGATGGATGGTTCCAAATACTTCAGGATTTTCAGGACTTTGACTAGTCCTCTCTCCCCTGCATGCACCAGGTTAAACCTCATGTGCCTTTTCTGGATCTGACGACTATCAGTCCCCTATGCTCAATCTGACGGTTCAGATCTATTCTCCTGTGCACTCTTCTCCGGCTGTCTAGATGTAGGCTCCAATGGTCCATATTTTCCCTTGTGAATCAACGATTCGCCCTTCAGGACTTTGGGGAAATCCTCACCTCTATTCCCCGAATTGAACCAATGGTTCAGATCCAATTTCGATCCCAATATATTTTTCACTCTTGAGATTTCATATGCTCTGAAACCTCCAAAGGGTTTCTTGACCTCTGCACTCCATGCAGGGTTCTTGCACATAACAGTTCAATCCTTCCTGAGCTTGTCCAGGACTTAAGGAGTTCTGGGTTCGGTTTGCCTCGCAGAGAGCCTGTGTCGATCTGCACTACCTCTCCTAAGATTAACAAAATTCGTCCTACAAGGGACTCTAAACAATTAGGAGGGTTGTCATGCGTACATGAAACTGTTTCTGGGGTCAACGAACACACAGTTCGTGACTCTGGCTTATGCCTCCATAGGACACAAGCATTTACGAGTATAAAATCATCTCCTAACCATATAATTTCTTATTGGCCTAGTTATACAATCAAGCAAAAATAAGGGGGATACAGTATATCCATTAAGAAATATGTACAATTCCTTAAACATACACAGTATAACCAATTCATACACAGTTACGGCTAAATTACACAAGGTAGGAAATTGCTTATCTATTACAGGTTGCCACCAACCAACTGACTGTGGGTGTTCATCCTTCCACCCGACCATAGGCACAGAAGCATTTATTCTTAGCACTC
>SNQJ01S0204982.1:0-16519 GCA_010110895.2 Picea sitchensis | reverse complement strand
TCTATTCTTGTTCTAATTGCCTTGAAGACTATTAGTAGATTATTGGAGATGATGATCATTCAGATGAATGATGAACAGAGATTTTCCAGACGGAAAATATTTCAAAGATTTTACTCCTCTTGTATCACTCCATGGTGAGAGTGACTTATCCAACATCATATCTAACTACTCAGACGAAGTATGGTTTCGAGAGATCATGCAGTTGATGGTGATGGTGATGCTCATGATCTAGTCATGAAATAGTCTAGATGACTATATTGATGCTACCGGGTAAATGGTATGTTTTGTGCTCAAGTCCATTACCTGTAAATAACTCTCTAGCTAGGAGGGAGTGTTAATATTATGGTAGCTGTGGGAGGTATTTACCCCGACATCTGAACCTGACGAGAATAGAAGACTCCGGAAAGCAAGAAAAACCCTAATGAGTTGGCTAATAACCCTAGAAGCCTTGTCGGCTCAAGAAGATAATTTATATTAGGCTATTAGCCTCCAAGAGAAGAAGCCGGCCATAATTAATAATAATATACTGAACAGACACATACCCAGAAGGAGAAGTCGGCCCCAGCAAAACTGGCAGGATTACTATAAATACAGGGTGCCAGTTCTCATTTGCAACATCTCAGAATTGCAGTTCTGCAGTTTGGTGCGCACTGTAGTTGCAGTCTTGTGCCCGGGTTTGGAGGAGGATTGCAGGTGTAGCTGCATTAGTAGCTAGTTCTTAGTTTTGGCTTGAATATCTCTTGGCTAGGGTTTGGGACTATTTGATCAGTATTTTGTGTTGCGCTATCCTTGGGGAGAGATGTGCTACTCCTTGTTTGGCTATCTAGCCTAGGGTTTTCTTCCGGAGGAATTCTCAGTCAAGGTTAAGGTGCTCGGAGGGAGGCTTCGGACTGTGGTTGGGTGACGAGGGTATCATCAATGGTAAAACGAGAACACCATATTCTATATTCTAATAGGCCCAACCTCTCGACACTTGATATCATATGGATGGTCTGGAATCCAGCCAAAATTCATGTTAGCAACCCCACTCTCGAGCCGGTTCCAACGTTGATCTAGACTGTGAATGGAAAACATGCTTCACACTGTTGCAGAGCCTGGTATTCGACTTGCATCAGGACGTGGATGACCTATGGTTCCACTTGAAGACCTTGGACAACAAATCCTCTCAACTCCTGCATTTTCTCTCTGCAATGCAGGGTGCTCTTCACCTTCTAGCAGAGGCAGCCCAAGTAGCACCAAATTCAGCACCAGTGTTGGCACCACCTCCCTCATTGGAAACTTTGGTCCACACCAAGCCAGACCACGAGGAGCAGGGGATTCCATCCCAGCCGTAGGACGTCCAACAAGAGGAGAACGTGCCACCATAGCTGGAGGACGCCATGCAACAGGACAGGACACCAGTCGAGGAGAAGCCGACTCCTCTCGGGGAATCAACATTCAATGCCTTCTTCCTGGACGCGTGGCCACACTAAAACCCATATCAGTGATTTGTCTATTGATTTTTTTTATGCATGGCCACCTTTTTGGCCACCTCTCATGCAGTTGTTTATGGTTATTATGGTTATGTTTACACTTTGCACAGTTGTAACGGTCGTTGTTAGGGGGCATAATTTTGAACTCTATTTGCATCAGTGGAAGTCTAAGACTTAAGTTATGAAGTGGTTCGACTGTCTAAGATGGTTTCCCCTTAGGGGAAGCTCAGTTTTTACAACTTGAAACCATATAAGTTCTTTGTACTCTTTGATTTTGACAGACTTTTATACAATCTTAGTTGAAAAAAAAAACAAGCGATGTTCCTAATGCATATTTTTTAAATGTTCACAACTAATCATGCATACAGATAAATAGAACATCAAGGATCACAACTCTGAGGATCGACAACCCTCTGATCTAAGTAAGGTGCACTAACCTTAGCACTTTGCACATGCAGGAGAAGAGAACTTACCAAAGTTCTGAAGTCTTGAAGTATTTTGGGACTCTCCATCATCAAGGAGGACAGGTGGTGTAAGATCCATAACTCCGAAAGTTCATGGACCAAGAGGAGGTGAAATAGCTGAAGTAAATCTCAATCGTCCAATCATTTGAAGTAGATCTCAGTCATCAGATCGCCCAAAGTAAATCTCAAGCATCGAATCCTCCGAGGAGAATCTAGATCATCTAATCCAGAAGAGACGTGGCGTAGATCTGTGGATTTTGGGTAAAGTCTCGAAGTAATTCATGGCCATCAGATTAAGAGGAAAGGTGGCATAAATTTGTATATTTCAGGTAAAGACCCGAAGTAAGCCTCAACCGTTTGATTCAAATGGACACGCGGTAGGAATCCGCATACTTCGAGAGAAGCTAAAGTTCGAGATTTGAGGTTCCCGAGTCTCGGAGAGTGGCAGGATATCTAAACTCTCAGATCCAGAGGGACACGTGACGACAGATCGTAGAATTTGGATAAATCACTTGAAGAGTTTCAGATTGAGAGTTGAAACTCCTGAAGCCCAAAACGTTGAAGCATCAAAGCGTCGAAGTGCCAAAGAGCCAAAGAGTCGAAGCACCGAAGAGCCGAAGCACCGAAGAGCTGAAGTACCGAAGCATTGAAGGGATGAAGTAGATCTGAACCGTCAGATCCAAAGGAAAGGTGGTGTGAATTTGTGGATTCTGGGAAAAGACCTGAACTAAACGTTGATCATCAGATCGTCCATAGTAGATCTGAACCGTCAGATCCAAAGAACAAGTGGCATGAATCTGTGTATTCCGAGTAAAGACCCAAAGTAAATGTCAACCATCGGATCGTCCAATGTAGATCTAAACCGTCAGATCCGAAGAATGGGTGGCGTCAATCTGTGGATTTTGGGTAAAGACCCGAAGTAAGTTTCAACTGTCCGATTGAAGAGGACATGCAGTAGAAATCTGCATACTTTGAAGGTAGTGAAAGTTGAGACTTGAGAATTCCAAAGTCCAGAGATGTGAAGTGATCACAGCCATTGATCCAAGGGGAGACACACATTAGTATATTATTAACTCCAGATAAAATTTATTGGAGGAAGGCGAGAGTCGAGATTTTATATTTCCGAAGTCCGGAAATCCGAAGCGACAAGAGTCGTCGATGTGAAAGAGGACACGTGGCGCTAGATCTAGAACTTTGGAGGAAAGCGGAGGAGGAAAAGTCTAAAGACTCGGAGAAGATCTCGATCTCTGATCGAGAAGGGTGTGGTAGGACCGTTGATCTGGGACTTCCCACACAGACAACATAACAATAAGAGAGTATACAATATCCAATAATCTACCACCGTCAATGATGTGGCTAGGAGCATGCCACAAATCTATGCATCTTTGGACAATAATCAAGCTGACCACCAAGCTTCAGTAGTGGAGATGGAAGGTATGATCGCCAACCATATAGTTTCTATTTTAATTGACCTAGGTTTTAATTTGAGCTATGTGGCCCCTCATACTATTGATAAGTGTAAACTGCAACCAATTAGACATGTTAAACCGTGGTTGGTGCGATTATACACTGGTACCAAAAGAAAGGTGGCATAGGTCATACCAGCTAGTCAATTCATCATGGGTGGATTGCCCACCCAAGCGACCCTTAACATACTTCCCCTAGGATCTTATGACATTTTGATTGGTATGGATTGGTTGGTTGCTTATAAAAGTAAATTGGACTGTTATCATAAAACTTTAGAATGTGTAAATTAAGAAGGGAGAAAAATGACCCTCTAAAGGATTCTGAAGTCTGTCTCAGTGAGACAAATATCAACCCTTCAAATGAAAAAGTATTGCAAAAAGGGGTGTTCCTTATATGCCATACAGGTACTAGAATATGTTGAGAATGACAAACCAAACCTAGACGACTACCCCATATTAATACAATACAAGGATGTGTTCCCAGAAGAGGTACCAGGTATACCTCCAAGAAGGGATATCAACTTCTTAATAGAACTTACACCAGGAGTGGTACAAACATCTAGAATGCCATATAGAATGAGCACGCCAGAGCTGGTTGAGATCAAGCTACAACTAAAGGAGATGATAGACAAAGGCTACATCCGAACTAGTGTATCTCCCTGGGGAGCACCTGTTTTGTTTGTGAAAAATAAATATGGCACACTCTCACTGTGCATAGATTACAGACAACTCAATAAGACAACCATAAAGAACAAGTACCCCTTACCAAGAATTGATGACATGTTCGACCAACTGGGAGGTGCTTCCATCTTCTCAAATATAGACTTAAGATTTGGCTACCATCAAGTTTGGATTAAGGATGAAGACATCCACAAAACAATCTTCAGGACGAGTTATGGTCATTATGAATTTTTGGTGGTGTCATTTGGGTTAACCAATGCCCCCGCCACTTTTATGTGCTTGATGAATAATGTACTCAAGAAATTTCTGGAAAAATTTATATTGGTTTTCATTGATGATATCCTAATCTACTCCAAGAACAGGGAGGAGCACGAAGAAAATATTAGACTCGTACTTCAAGTACTAAGACATCATGAGCTCTACGCTAAGTTTAGCAAGTGCAACTTCTTTTAGAAGCAAGTCCATTACCTAGGCCATGTCATTTCTAAGGAGGGGGTGGCAGTGGACCCCGATAATATCAGATCTATTATGGAATGGCCTACCCGAAAGGATGTATCAGATATCAGATCCTTCATGGGCTTAGCAGGATACTATAGAAGGTTCATAAAATGGTTTTCCAAGATTGGTTATCGAATCACTACCACTCAAAAAAACAGGATCAAATTCATTTGGACATCAAAATGTGAAGAAATATTTCAGGGACTGAAATATCTCCTGACCCATGCACCCATGCTAAATATTGCAGACCCAGATAATGATTTCTGTGTGTACAGATGCCTACAAGGAAGGACTCGAAGGAGTCCTTATTCAAGAGGGACGTGTAATTTTCTACGCGTCCTAGAAATTAAATGAGCATGAGATCAATTATGTGACCCATGACCTAGAGTTGGATGCCATAGTACATGCTTTGAAAATGTGGAGGCACTACCTCCTGGGAAGGAGATTTGTTCTCATGAAAGACCATTGTGGGTCGAGGCACCTGTTTGATCAACCAAAACTCAATGCCAGGCAAGCTAGCTGGATGGTTCTTCTAAGTGAATTCGATTTCAAAATCAAACACATAAAAGGAAAGGAAAATAGGGTGGTCGATGCCCTTAGGAGAAGAATAAAAGAGATTCATCTAGCAATAGTAAGCACTTGCGAAACAGATGTCTGGGAAAGAGTCAGAAATGCATAAGAGACAGATGTATTCTTCAATATTGTGACTTCATACCTAAGGCAAGAGCCTACAGGGCTAAAGTATGAAGGCTACTAGATGCTCGAGGAAGGATTGTTGACTTACAGAAATGGATTTTATATTCCAGACTGTGACGACTTGAAGAATTTCATAATGGATGAACTACATAAGAGACCATATATTGGTCACCCAGGATATCAGAAGATGATCGTGGCCACTAGGAAACAATTCTATTGTCCTATATTGAAGAAACAGATAGATAACTAGCTAGCTAATTGCCTAGAATGACAACAAGTTAAGGCAGAACATCGACATCCAGTATGATTGTTACAACCCCTACCAATCCCAGAATGGAAATGGGAAACCATATCCATGGATTTCATCACTGGATTACCAAAGTCGACCAAGAAAACTGATGCCATCATGGTTATGGTGGAAAAACTGAGTAAGTCTGCCCATTTCATCCCTTTCAAGTCAACCTACAAGGCCATAGATATTGCCAACATCTTAATGAAGGATATATTTAGACTACATGGCATGCCCAAGGAAATTGTATCTGATCGAGATACCAAATTCACTTCAAGCTTTTGGAAATCCCTAATGGATGGTTTTGAGGAAAAATTGTTGTTCAGCACAGCTTATGACCCTCAAACTGATGGATAGAAAGAAAGAGTGAACCAAATAGTAGAAGACATTCTAAGGATGCATGTAATGCATCAGCCTAAGAACTGGGAAGACTACCTACCATTGGTAAATTTTGTCTACAACAACGATTATCAGGAATCCTTGAAGATAAGCCCTTTTGAAGCCCTCTACGGTAGACAGTGAAAGATTCCAATTAGCTAGAATAATCCAGTGGACAAAATTACAATTGGACCCAACATGCTGAAAGAAATGAAACAACAAGTAATTCAGATAAAGCAAAATTTGAAGATTTCTTAGGATAGACAGAAAAGTTATGCCAACAGGAAAAGAACTCCCTGAGAGTTCAAGACTGAAGACCATGTGTATCTCAGAGTTAGACCCAGGAAGAGTTCCCTAAGAATGGGAGCCTATGCCAAATTCGCACCTTGGTATTGTGGACCCTTTGAAATCTTAGATAGAGTGGGACATGTAGCTTATAGTCTAGCACTTCCTCCAACTGTAAAGACACATAATGTTTTTCATGTTTCATTATTGAACAAATATGTACATGATGTTAATCATATAATTGACTGGTCTATGATCCAGGTGGAGCCGAAGGGAGAAATCCTACCAGAAACCCAATGCATATTAGACAGGAAAGAAACCTCACTCAGGAACTGAACCATTGCACAGGTCAAGGTGCAGTTGAAACACTTTGGCCCAGATGAGGCTATGTGGGAAATGGAGCATGCCATGAGATAGGCATATCCAATTTTGTTTACTCGTGTACATACATTTCATCTTAACAAATAAAACATCGAGGACGATGTTCCTTTAAGTGGGAGGGAATTGTAACACCCTGTTTCCCCCAGTCTGTAAATATAACTATATTAGCTAAGGAACTATGAAAAACCTAAAAGTGTGAATGTTTGATTTGAAGGACTTTTGTACAAAAGGTTGATGAATGTAAATTCCGTTATTTTAATAGAAAATGGTTATGTGTTGCATGATTGTTGAAATAAGGGATGTGCTAAGAGAAAACCACAAATGCTATGAAAGGTGGTGGAGGGGACCCGAAATGGTTGCGTTAACCTCCATCGAACCAGTACCATGCTGAAATTAATTTCTCAAATCAGAACAACCCTCTGACCCAGGAATGAATTGCAGTTAGGCTGGTAGGTGGGAAGACCTCCTCAAGATTTAATGAGGGGATGGGGCTGACCACCCATCCGTAAGGCTTCTAGACCTGACCACGGACTGGGAATTTGAGCCACACACAATCTTGTTGAAGAAGGCAAGAAAGGAAGTGTGGTGAGCAGAAGAAGACCTGTGAAAAAATGCAGAGACGAGAGAGGAAACTCTCGGGTCCAAGGAAGGACTGAAAGAGGAACAATGAGTTCTGATCACAAAAAATAGAGATTGAGCCAGGAGAACGAGAGTAAACTTCATCCTTATCTATTTCTATATTGGGAGAAAGAGAGTAACCTTCGTCCCTAACTTCCGTTGAGCTGGAAGTAAGAGATTGAATATCAATGCATCATGGCTTAAGTTTAGGAGTGGCCAGTGATAAATCCATTGGGAGCGACTGAGCCTATGGTTGGGTGGAAACGAGCAACCCTTTCAGCAGTCGCATCACGCTCTATGGTTCTAATGAGTGTTTTCTTTCCTTATGCTGTGAATTGTGAATAATGGATGCATGCAAGTATTTACATGTCTATAAAGGGTTCTTTCTCTGTATTAAATGATTAAGTTATGTGTATGCATTCATTCCATTGAGAACCTATATTTTTGCTTGCTTTTCCATATGCCCCAATTTAATCACTCAAAGGTGCTTTCCCCAGGAATTTACATCATCCTTTCGGAGTCAAAGCAAGCCTCTAGGAATATCTACCATTTTGGTAACCTCACAAGTTACTTTCCCTTGATTCATAGCTTAAAGCTCTACGATTTGGGAAGGTGTTCCCTTCAGATAAGTAGTCTAGGAGACTCTGAACTTGCACCTATTTCCTTAACCAAAAATCCAACTAAGAGAGGGAATCATAGCCCAAGATTTATAGGAATATCCGTGTGACCTGGGTCTAGGAACCTTGGAGCTCGAGGCTTCGAGATGTCAAATTGCATGATAGTCAAGTTGAACCCCACAATTGCTATGAACCGTTGATCTATGAACAAATATCGAGGGTGGGGAATCACTACAGAGCGTGAAGGTGAAAATAGCAGACATGCTAGTTCACGGCCTGCAATTCACCCTTATCATTGATCTCAACGGGATGGAAGATCAACGATCCTGGTTAGACCAAAATCAAGTGAGCACTTTCCATATTGCGGAGGTCGAACTCTCTGGTAAAGAGCACGCATGTTGGGGCCCCTCAATTTCTGTGAACCTTCGATCATCGTTGGCCTTCAATATGAGTTTGATGTGATACCTGAATAGCAAGGAGCACATGGGATGGTGAAATCTTCAAGGATATCAAGCTCAGAAGAGATAGGGCTTTCAGAAGTACAGACGGAATCCAGGAGATGGGCCCATAGGAGGAGCAAAGGTTGAATCCTTCGAGCACTTAGAAAATATTCTAAGTCAGAGTAAGTAAGAAGCTCAGGAGGAGGAGCGACAATGGTCATTGGATCACAACGTTGAGGATCAGCAATCATCTGATCTAAGAAAGGTGCACAAACCTTAGCACTTTGCACACACATGAGAAGAGAACTTACCAAAGTTATGAAGTTCCAAGGTAGTTTGGGACCGTCCATCATCAAGGAGGACAGGTGGCATAAGATCCATAAATCTAGAAGTTCATGGACCAGGAGGAGGTGAAATAGTTGAAGTAAATCTCAATCATTCGATCATTCAAAGTAGATCTCAGTCGTCAGATTGCCTGAAGTAAATCTCAAGCATCAAATTGTCCGAGGAGAATCTGGACTATCTGATCCAGAAGAGACGTGGCGTAGATCTGTGGATTCTGGGTAAAGTCCCGAAGTAATTCATAGCCATCATATCAAGAGGAAAGGTGGCATAAATCTATAGATTTCGAGTAAAGGCCCAAAGTAAGCCTCAATCGTCCAATCCAAGTGAACACGCGGCAGGAATCCGCATACCTCGAGAGAAGGTAAAGTTTGAGATTTGAGGTTCCCAAGTCCCAGAGAGCCAAAGGAGATATAAACCGTCAGATCCAGAGGGATACGTGATGATAGATCATAGACTTCTGAGAAATCACTTTGAGAGTTTTAGATTGAGAGTTGAAACTCCCTAAGCTCAAAACGCTGAAGTGCCGAAGTGCCAAAGAGCTGAAGCGTTGAAGGGCTGAAGTAGATCTGGACTGTTAGATCCAGAGGATAGGTGGTCCGAATATATGGATTCCAGGCAAAGACCCGAAGTAAATGTCAACCATCGGATCATCCGAAGTAAATCTGAACCATCAGATCCGAATAATAGGTGGCATGAATCTATAGATTCCAAGTAAAGACCCGAAGTAAACATCGACCGTCGGATCGTCCGAAGTAGATATGAACCGTCAGATCTGGAGAACAGGTGGCATGAATCTATGGATTTTGGGTAAAGACCCAAACTAAGTTTCAAATGTCTAATTGAAGCGGACATGCGACATAAATCCGCATACTTTGAAGGGAGTGAAAGTTGAGACTTAAGAATTCCAAAGTCCAGAGATGCGAAGGGATCGCAATCATTGATCCAAGGGGATACAAGCATCAATAGATTATTAAATCTGGATAAAAGTCATTGGAGGAAGGCGAGAGTTGATATTTGAGATTTCTGAAGTCTGGAAATCCGAAGTGACGAGAGTCATCGATGTGACGGAGGACACATGGCGCCATATCTAGAACTATGGAGGAAAGAGGAGAAGGAAATTTCCGAAGACCCGGAGAAGATCTCGATCATTGATTGAGAAGGGTGTCATAGGACCGTTGATCTGGTTGGGGAGGCCAAAGTCCCAAAGTGGGAGTATAGCTGTTGATTAGAGAGAATATGTGTCAGCAGATCTTTGGCTCCAGAATATAGATACTAAGGAGGTAGCGAGAATTTGAGAGTTGAAACTCTCGAAGGCTGGAGAGACGAAACCATTCGTAACTGTCGATTGGGAAGGTAGCTACGTGCGACGGATCGGGAGGTCTGAGAAGGTGCATGAAAGATGGGAAATGAGGATAGATAGCATTTTTTGATCACATATCATCGTTGAAACCAAGAGATCGACGTTTGAGAATAATTGCGGAGCCAGAACATGCTCGGGTCTTAATTCTCCTTGAGAGGGCCGTAATTGAAACCACGGTATTGCCAAAGGCATACGTGGTGGTTTGTAGTAAATTGCGGGGCGAAAAGTGGGTTGGTTTGAAACCACCCTTGGACGCGCCTGTAATCACATATTTTCCAAGAGGTCATAGCCTAGGGTCATATGAAGGAGGGGGTTAACGGAAAAGGAGCTAGCACCTGAAATTCTACATTTCATAATCATCCAGATAGAGGTCGCAGGTAACCTTAGCCCTGCACCAGGTAGTCAAAAGGTTATGTGTTTAATTACAAAACAAGACCATCAAGGTCTCAGAGAGTGTTTTGGATCCAGAATTAGAGATCCTTGACGAGAAGGACGAGTTGGTTCCTCGACTGTCTAAATTAGAACCCGTAGAGAGAGAGGATTTATTCCTGAAAGGAGGACGAATTTTTTTTATATATATTTTAGCCCCGTCATGGGTGTGTTACAGAAGAGGAAATTTAAGCATGAGAAATTTGTGAGCCTGCAATTGCTCAAGATCATTGAATTTGTCAGATCAACAGATCAACGACATATATTGATCCCACTATGGATGAGCATCTTCAGTTTGTGGAGATCGACAAGGAAATTAAAGAGTGAGCGAGTTGAGTCTCTACAATCACTCATGGTCGTTGATCTTGAAGAAAGTGACACGTGTCAGGTGATCTCGTACTCTGGGAGGAAGCCAATAGAAGCTGAGGAGTGAAGGATTCTCGAAGTTTCAAAGAGCCGAAGTAGATCCAGACCTTTGATCGAAGTGGACACGTGGCAGAAGATTCTGCACTTTGGCAATACTCGCGTCGAAAAAAGGATGGATATGAGAAGCCAGAACTCTTGAAGGATCGAAGCCCGAAGTTCATCTGGACCATCCATCAAGAAGGACACGGGGCGCCAGTTCCCTCACTTTGGAGACTTAGCACTTCAGAAGGTATTGCAGAGAGAGATCTTCCCGAAGTCCCAAAGTAAATCTAAGCCCTTGAAGGTTGTGGACATGCATCGACAGATCTGTCACTTCAAAAAGTTAGCACTTCAGAGGTTTGTGATGTTGTGCAACTAGGAACACCTGAAGGCCAAAGTTTTGAAATAAATCTCGACTGTCAAAATCAAAAGGCCATGTGGAGGCAGATCTCGCACTTCGAATATTCGATACTCTGGAGGATTGCGCGTATTAGAAAAAGGAAACTCCTAAATGCTGGAGTTCTGAAGAATATATTGGTCATAAATTTGCAAAGGCCTAAGGACCATCAGATTGATCTCTCTCTCCAAACAATTTGCCACTTCAACACTTCATGTTTTTTGCGATTAAAAGAGGTGAAAATTCCCCGAAGCTTGAAGTCCCGAAGTTTTTGTGGACCGTTGATTTCAAATCAATGAGGAACGTTGATCCTTGCAACACGCTAGAAAGGAATATCACCCGAAGGCCCAAAGTAATTGAGGATCGTTGATCTCAACTCAATGAGGACCGTCGATCTTTGGAATAAGATCGTTATTTGTCCATTCGGCTATTCAGAGGAATTGAGACCTTCAACGTTGAAACGCCCATCGCTGGAAGACCTGGAGTGTCTGGTTTGTCAACCCACGATCACATGAGAAGCTAAACTTCAATTTTTTTTTTGGCTCTTGAGTAAACTCAAAAAGCCCAATTCTTCCATTAGAGGGGCTATAGTTTCCAAAGAAGTGGTCATCCCCGTGTTTTTCGGCCCGAAGTCACACAGAGGATTTCGTGGACCTGGTTTTTTTTCAAAAGAAGCAGGTAAGCACACAAAACTTTAACATTTCTTTTCTGTTATTTTTTTTTAAGATGGCCACCTCTAGCAATTTAGGACCAACTCAAGGATCGATTATTCTTGGAAAGAACTATGAGTTTTGGTCTCTTAGAATGAGATCATTCTTGCAAGCACAAGAGTGTTGGGATCCAGTGGATCTTGGATATGTGGAACCAGATCCAGCAGACCTTGCTACCATGACAAACCAACAAAGAAATGCTCTGGCAACACAAAGGAATAGAGAAAATAAGGCAAAATTATGGATTCAAAACTCAGTGGATGACTCAATTTTCTCAAAAATCATAGGCGTTGTTACTTCAAAACAGGTATGGGACTTCCTTAAATCAGCCTACCAAGGAAATGACAGGGTAAAAACAGTCAAACTGCTGACCTTGAGGACGCATTTCGAGACTTTAAAAATGATAGAGTCTGAAAATGTTGATCATTTTATGACCAGATTCATGGGAATTGTAAACCAGATTAGATTGATTGGTGAAGCTATCCCTGATCAAAGAATTGTTGAGAAAGTCCTCAAAATCCTACCAAAGAAATTTGAAATTGTTTTTAGAACCATCCTTGAATCCAAGGATCTGTCAAAATTTTCAACAGATGAATTAATGGGCTCTCTATTAACACATGAGACTAGACTACATCTTGAAGATGAGTCAATAGCCAATGCTTTCAAGACTCAATTCTCCTTCAGCAGAGGGAGAGGCAGAGGCCGAGGCATAGGTCACCAAGGAAGAGGGAGAATTCTAAGTAACCATCACTCAAGTGAAGGTCACATACAACAAAACCATAATCAAAATTTCAAAAATCATAGACAACAAAACCAGAGTTGAAATTTTCAGCATCAAAGAGGCAGAAGGAGAAGATCAAATGACAAATCAAGCATACAATGCTATTACTGCAAAAAGTGTGGGAACTATGAATCTGAATGCAGGAAGAAGCAAGGAGATCAACTCTTAGGAAGAACACATGTCTCAAATCATGAAGGAGATACCTCAGATGGTATGTTCCTCTCATGCCACAAGACTGAAGAACAACATAAAGATCTCTGGTTGTTGAATAGTGGTTGCAACAATCACATGATAGGTAACAAAAATTTAATCTCATGCGTTGATTCTTCAATTTCATCTGATATTACACTTGGAAATGATTCCTTCATTAAAGTTCAAGGAAAATGAACTATACCTATTCTTACTAAACAAAAAGTAAAGAAAGACATACACAATGTCTATCATGTGTCAGATCTGACTCATAATCTGTTAAGTGTAGGAAAACTAATTGAACATGGCTATAAGGTACTTTTTGAAGGAGAATCATGTAGGATATATGATAAAACCCCCATCAGAAAGTTAATTTCTGAAATCCACATGACCAGGAATAGAATGTTTCCCTTGACCCTCATAACTACAAATCTGATCCAATCATATGCACAAAGTGCATCCACCCCCAATGAAACTATGCTTTGGCATACAATATTTGGAAATCTACCCTTTCAGAGTCTAATTCTTCTACATAAGCACTCCATGGTCAAAGTTCTCCCTGTCTTCAAAGAGAAAAATCTCCCATGTGAGTCTTTCATTCTTGGAAAACATAAGAGAACTAGTTTTCCACAATCCTCCACTCAAGCCAAACAACACTTAGAGCTATTTCACACTGACCTATGTGGACCAATGCAAACAGATTCAATAGGTGGTAGCGTTTATTTTCTAACGTTTATTGATGACCTTAGCAGGAAAATTTTGATCTATTTTCTCAGACACAAGTCTGAAACTTTTGCAAAGTTCAAAGAATTCAAAGCAAAAGATGAAAAACAAAGTGGCAAATATATAAAATCACTGAGGTCAGATGGAGGAGGAGAATACAGGTCCAAAGAATTTGCAAATTTCTGCAAATCACAAGGCACCATCATGCAAACTATAGCCAGGTATACTCCACAACAAAATGGAGTGGCTGAAAGGAAAAATCAGACAATAATGAACATGGAAAGAAGCCTATTCAAAGAGAAATGTATGTCCAATACATTTTGGGCTGAAGCAGTAGCATGCTCTCCTGAATAGATCTCCAACCACCGGTCTCAAGATGAAGGTCCCTCAAGAAGCATGGAGTGGGAAAAAGCTAAATGTTTCTCATCTTAGGACATTTGGATGCATAGCATATGCTCACATGCCTTCTGAATTAAGGAAGAAACTGGATGATAGAAGTGAGAAATTCATCTTTACTTGCTACAATGAAACATCAAAAGCTTACAAGATCTACAATCCAATCTCAAAGAAACTGATTCTTAGCAGAGATGCAAAATTTTTTGAAAATCAGTTCTGGAATGAGTCTGGAAATTAGCCTATGGTTAGTCAAGATCCATTGTTGTCACATCCCGAAGACACATAAAATTCAGGACAACAAACACATCAGCCTGCTCTTCCAAGATTGCAGGTACAAGGACAACCTGAAATTTCTCAGGATAACTCTACTTCAAGCAGACATTCATCCTCTGAACTTCAAAATCATAGAACTCGAAGTTTGAGAGAAATCCATCAACAATTGGATGACATTGATCAACTCAATCTTTTTGCATTAATGTCATGTCAACCTACATCTTTTAAAGAGGCAGCTCAAGAGCCACATTGGGTTCAAGCCGTGAACCAAAAGATTGACTCCATTGAGAAGAACAAGACATGGGATCTTGTTGATATGCCCAGACACAAGAAAAGTATTGGTGTCAAGTGGGTTTACAAAACTAAAGTCAATGAAAAGGGACGGATTGAAAAACAAAAGGAAAGACTTGTTGCCAAAGGATTCTCACATCAAAAAGATATTGATTATGGATGGATGTAAAGTCAGCCTTCCTAAATGATGTCTTAGAAGAAGAGGTTTGTGTGGATCATCCACCTGGATTTGAAGTCCAAAAACAACCAGTCAAAGTGTATCGGTTGAAGAAAGCCTTGTATGGCTTATAATTAGATTATCACAAACAATTCTATCAAGAAGCAAGGTAGTTTCTAATATATATTAGAGACAATTCTATCAGGATGTAGGATGTAAGGTATATGGAAGATACAAAGAGACTTACTAAGAAAGTACCCAAATGAAAAGATTTCTTTGGCATTTGTATGATACAACATGAGTTATCAGGCAAGTACGAAAATGAAAATCTTTTCATTCTGAACAGGTGTGTGTTTGTTGCATCCCATTTTCTATATAACTAAAAAGTAGAGAGATAAATTGCCGAAGAGGTTTTGATAGAGAAGGGCCATACTTTCCTCAACCGCCCATTGGAGACTCCCATGCATATCATCTTCAACAACAACAAATGTAAAGTCAATTACTAAGCTGAAAGACATGTAAAGAGGCGGAGTTCAGAACAAGGGATTTGAGAGTTGGGAGGGAGCCTCGATCACAAATTCTAAGCTCTACCTCTAGCATCCCATTTTCTCAACTTTAGTATCACACAGTACCTGGTCATGCGACGCGTTTGATAAAGGCCATCAATATCTCACACCAAGTTATGCAACGCCTTTGATAAAGGTCGTCAACCTCTCACCCCAAGTTTTTTCGGCTCTCATGGGTTCTTGCGACCAGGACATAAGGATCAAAGGGTAGGGTTTGAAGAGCTGAGGGTTAGAATTTTCAGTAAATGCAACGATCGATAGTGATGACATGAGATACAGCCACTGGAAAGAGATGGGAGAGAGGAAAACCTGAGAGAAAGGGTTAGAAGGATAGGAGCTTATTTACAGTAGTGGATAAGCTGGATATATTGCAGCACAATTCAGTAGAAGAGGAGCAGCACGCAATCAAAATGTCTTACTGAAGAAATACCAAATAAAGAATAAGACCCCTCACAATATTTAGCAGTCGGGAGTCTGCAATATATTTATTTTTCATTAGGAACAATAAAATAGAACTCTTTAATAACACTAAAGATCTACGCGGCATTCCTCTTCGAAAAAATAAGAAATCCCGGAACCGCCTTATTTCTCCACTGATCTCATCTGCAACGAGTTGTGTTAGTTATGTCAAAGTCTATGTTGCCATTGTTATGGGCTTCACACCTATGGACATCTCAATGGTTCTCTGGCTATGTGTGAGATAGAAACGAAAACGAGAACTACTGTTAGCTGGCAAACTCAAGCTCAAGTGTGATACACGCAGTTGGCAAACGTAGTGCAGTTATGGCAACAAGTACTATAAACGTATTATAATATTAAAGGCAACAAGTATTATAATATTAACAAATTTTAAATTTTAATTGATTTGTAGTTATATATAATTAATTAAAATTAATTTCCAAATTACTTCATAAAAATTTAAAAATAACAATATTATTATAATATTTTTATATTATAAATCATAAAAATTAAATTAATGATTCATCTTAAATTAATAATTTAAGTTAAACTTAAACATATATACATTATTAAAATTATTCAAAAAAAAAAACAATTCAAATCAAAACAAGTGTGTGGCAATGAGAAATGATATATAAGCTTGTGTTAATGAAATATAAGCTTTTTGAACTAAACTTTATTAAACACCTAATGCCAAGTTTCTTTCTTAAACCATAATCTCCCTTACAACAATATAACATTTCTTGCTTAAAC
>SNQJ01S0204981.1:0-16142 GCA_010110895.2 Picea sitchensis | reverse complement strand
CCCCCCCCCCGCTTAAAGGTAGAAAGGCGAGGGAGGTATGGAATTGCATATGTGCCGTTGATTTGGGCGCGCGGATGCACGCCGTCCAGATCCGTTCACTGTTTACGATGGACACATTTACATCCGAACTTAGGACAAGTGGGTTTTAGCCCATTCTTTTGCATTCTAACCCTCCTTACAAGAGATATCGCTAACACTAATATAAAATCAACTAGACTTTTTCTTTATTAGAAAACACTCACAAGTCTATGTTGTAGGGCCTTGGTTGTAGGGTGGAGAGTAAATTCTCTAAGGCCACTGAAACAAAACTAGGAACACTAATGAGAAAAAATCCATTAGTAATGTGAAGTGTTTTTTGGGAAAGCTCATCTAACATAGGAGTCAAGCAGTAGGAGAATGTAACATCCCTCTCTTGCGCGCACTGAGTGAACTTATTCTTTGAGGACACTTGCTTGCAAGTGATCCCGATTATTATACTATTGGGCATTTGATTATGATTATGAGGCACTATGAATTGATGACATGTTATTTTGTTGTATTGACATAGATAGGTGCTATTGACTCAGTTTTCTGAGTGTGCATGATTTTGGACCTCAAGGATGCAGAGGCATCGATGAAACATTTGTGCATCTAATTAGTTGATGTGATTATGGATATTATTTCTGACATGATTCGTTGATGATTCAGGATGATGATAGCTTGCCGACCAGACTCACATGTGGAGTAGAGGGGTCACACATGATAACCAGAGACATTGAGGGAGAGGTGTGGACAACAGCCCTACCACAGCCTACTAGCACTCATTTCGTGGCTTGAACTGTAGGTTAATGATTACCTAGTTCGAGACGACCCACGATGCCATGAGGGAAGACTGCAACAGTCTCTCACGATGATTCTAAGGGGCACTCAATAAGGCAGGGGACTTATTTCTTAGAGGCCCTTAGTCTCCCACAAGATCACCTGATGGAGTATTGAATCCAGGGGTTTTTGATGTCTACAATGTCAGTCAAGAGGCGAGTGGAACCCTTGGATCACGTAGTGCATCCTGAAGGGCACGTCGTGCAAGAAAAACGAAAAGAGGTGAGTGGCACCCTTGGAGCATGTAGTGCATCCAGAAGGGCATGTCACGCAAGGGAAACATAATGAGGCGAGTGGCACCCTTAGAGCACCTAGTGCGTCCTGAAGAGAATGTCGCGTTGTTGAATAATAAATGAATAAACATAGATGGCCTTAGAATGAATAATGTGATGATAAATATTTCAAACAATTTCCCTAATAAAATGTCGTCCAACCTAGGAAAATAAAATCTAGGTCTAAGTAATTCTTGTGATAAAAAACTATATATGATTATATAAAAATAATAAATAATAAATAAATAATAATAATAATAATCATTAATCATGTGACGAGAAAGGGGNTTAAAAATAATTATTAATTAAAAAGAAAAAAAAGGGGGGGGGAAAGGTAATTTTCTACACTTGCCATTTTGAGTTTTAAATGAAAAGGGAAAGAAGGAAATTTAAAAGAATTAGGAAACTAAGAGAAAAGGGGGAAACATAAAGAGAAAGGGAAAGTAAGGAAAAAGGCAAAATGACTAACTTAGTAAGGTATCTTGCCATTAAGAACTTTCTAAATTGAACTCAACTAGTAAATTAGTAAGGGAGTAAGTCATTAAATTGTGTAAGGGAATACGAGGACACCTAGGAGCGATTCTAGGAATGATTTTTGGTGGGTGAGGGAAATAGGAGTAATTAATTAATTAATGAAATTAATTTCTGGTGCAATGAAGGGGATGGGTGACACATGTACGGGAAGGATTTATTTTGAATCAAATATTGGGAATTAAATTAAATGGGAATTTGGGAAAGAAAATGACTTAGAAACTCTATATAAAGAAGGGAGGAGGAGGATAGATCTCTTCTATTATGCGTAACGTTATGCTGCAAAATTTTAGACTTGACTGACTTAGCTTGTGGGAGTTGGGATACCCATCTTGGTGAGGAGTGGTAGCTTGACCTTGCGAGGTGAGATGGGAACTAGCTGTTCTCTGGTTTATGTGTGTGGCCCCTTTGCATATTGGGAGGCTAAGGGGGAAGAAGAGTATCCCTAGATTTGGCTGGGAGGTACCGGTGAAGTCTCATCGTTGACAAGTGGGAGCCGCATGGAGCGCACAGGACAATGACTCACAACAAATGACTTGGGCTAAGGTACGCTTACTTTCATTCTGCATGGTAGATTATTATAAACCGTACGCCTTCATTTATGTATTTTTAACTGTGTAAAGAAGGTGTTTAACTTAGCAGTTTAATCGAGAACTTAAATTCCCTTAGCCTTAAGCTCATTTCTTGAATTGGTTCCCTTGGCCATAGATCCCTGAATGTTGTGACTGTCCTATGGTTTTATTGTTTTGTGATGAGTTTGCGCTTTTACTTCGCCCTCGTCCCTAGCTCATCAATCCATGCCTGAGCAGTCGGCCAGGAGCCGGATTGACGGTCGTCACTTCGGTGTTAATAGACCTATAGATCCTAACGCCCTGCTTTTTTGTGCATGGATGATGAGCGAAGGATGTGTTTTCCTAGTCGTCTACCCCTGTTGATTGTTCTTGGTTGATTGATGGTCATTGTACTTTCTGGCGATTGAGTACCTCTGTGTCTGATTGCTTAAATTGTGAAACCCTTGTGTTTCCTTGAAATATTATCCCTGTTTTTCCTTGATTGATAACCTCTGAGTTGAAGGCCCAATATATGTGTTTTGGATTGTTTGTGTGTGGATTGATAGATTTATTGAACAACCACATGGTTTACAGTGGACAACGATTGATTCTTAAGGTTTCCTTATCATGGATATCAAAATTGTATATGCCTACAATTGTTGATATGTCTGCACTCATTCATAATATAGGGCTGCTAGTTTTATATATATATTTAATTATATACATATGCTTGCGTTTCTTTCATTTACACAGCGAAATTTTTTCTTGGTGTTCATATGTCGTTTGACAGTGAAATCGGGCCTTGAATGGTAGAGGATTTCTTCTTGATTGCTGGATATATTTCTTTGAGATTTTAAATATTGAATGCGTAACCATTTCCGAAATATTTCTCCGTGATTTTAAATATTTAATGCGTAACCATTGCTGAAATATTGCTCTGGGATTTTATATATTGAATGTGTAACCATTGTCGATATATTTATATATATATGCAATTATATACATATGCCCGTGTTTCTTTCATTTGCACAACAAATGTTTTTTTGGGTGTTCATATGTCGTTTGACAGTGAAATCAGTCCTTGAATGGCAACGGATTTCTTCTTGATTGCTAGATATATTGCTTTACAATTTTAAATATTGAATGCATAACCATTGCCCAAATATTGCTCTGTGATTTTAAATATTTAATGTGTAACCATTGCTGAAATATTTCTCTGCGATTTTATATATTGAATGTGTACCCATTGCCGATATATTGCTCTGCATTTTTATATTGAATGCGTCTTCATTGTTAGATATATTTCTCTGGCGATTTTGCCATTTTAAGACAACAATCGTTGCTTGCTTGGCGATTTTCCCCTCTGCATGGACTGCATTTTCTTTAACCTCTCAACTTTAGAAATGAATTTTGTTTTCAATTATTGGAATGTGATTTTCCTTTTCTTTTAATCGGTTTTAAGGGAAAAGTTATGCCCTGTGTTTTTCTTACACCCGGTTGGTGTTTCCTTCTCTAAAATTTTTTATTACATATGAAATGAATTGCAGTGGTTGGGACAGTTCTTAAGCTTATCGACAACAATCTGTAAGCATATCATAGCAATCTGAATAATAATTGTATCTAGTTAATAAATCTCTCATGATATAGTGGCTGTGGCTGCACACTACAAATCAATTGATTTGTTTGAAATGCATTGCAGTGGCTGTGATAGTCCGTAAGCATTTCAATAGTAGTATGTTAGTAGGTTAATATAACCCCGTTTCAGGTAGTCGTAACCCCTAAATGAACGACCTGGCTACTCACACGGTTCAAAACACATTATAGTTGGAAGGCTCCTCGTACACATAAACATTGTGGAGAAATCAATTTCATGTATAACAAGGATACCTCCTTAATCCATGAAACTATCAAGTTACAAAATTTTAACCCTCCCCGAGAGTGAAAGCGATTAAGTTAATGATTCCGAAATTGTGGACGCCTTCAAATTTATTGTAATCTCGCCAATAATAGCACTCACTCATTAATGAAATGAACAGGTAAGGTTGATTTCTGAATCCATCATTTGCGCCAGTCACACATCTCAGCCTTGATATCCTTTTTAAATGTCTTGCGACATTGATGCCCATTCATCTCAGTCCCTTACCCCTGAGAGTTGAATTCGCCTTGATTAAAACACATTATATATTCTGGTCATATTTTATTTAGATTGCCAAGTGACTTGTCAAGCTACACACATTCCATTTTTTTTATTTGACAGCCAATGTATAATTTGATTAAAACACATTATATATTATGGTCATGTTTTATTTGGATTTCCATGTGACTTGTCAATCTACACACATTCTGTTTTTAATTGACAACCTATGTATAATTTAGACAGTAGTTTTACAACAATGGTAATTTATATTTACTTTATACAAAAAATTTATTAGCATTTTTGTAGACATCCTCTTCATTTGAATAGACAACCTTTAAATTGAATATACAACCTTTAAATTAAATTAGACCACACTTGTCCACTAGTTTTTACATTAATTAAACTAGACTTGTCAAATTAGATTGTAATTGTAGTTTATAGTTTTAGTATTGATTAAATTAGATTGTAATTATTGACAAATTGTAATTTAGACTTGCTAAATTTTATTGTATTTAATGCTAAATCTGATTGTAAATTAATGACTAATTTATAATTTAGACTTTCTGATTAGATTATAATTAATGTTAAATAGATGGTAATTATTGACTAGTTTAGACTTGATGAATGAATGGGTTGTTGGTGAAGTCATGTCTTATCTTGCACTTTCTTCGAACGACGTCATCTTGCATCTTGTCGATATGTTGCTTGAGGTGTGGGTGTAGTTCTCTCGTCAGTAACTCGGCTCCTAGCAAGTTGGGTTCATCTAGAGTCTTTTGTCCAGATAGGTTTTGTAGAGCCAGGGTTATATTCATGCCTATCACCAGGGGACGACATGATACCTGATGAGGGGATCATTGTGCACCCTAAGGGATAGAGGTGAGGGATAACTTGGCCAGGGTCTGTACTACCCATTGTGGGCGTTGTTCGTTGTAGTTGTTTGGCATTTGGGTGGTAATGCCTTCATGCGCTTGGTTGCACACCATCGAGGTCCTAGTTAACTGGTCCTCGAGGTCATTGTGTCAGGATGGGGATGTTGTCCCTTAGATTGTAGGCAAGGTCATGTTGTGTCGGGCGGGTAGTCATTTCTCCTTGTTGTCTTATGCTTGTTTCACCCAATTTCTGTTGTGCCAGTGCGTGGAGTCTTAGTTGTCTGTGACCTATTCGGCAGGCATGGCGCTCACCGTCAGATGCCTTGTTTAGCTATAATCATTGTTGTCGTACTATTTAAAAAAGAAAAAAATGCACCTTCTGCTTCGCTTGTAGTCGTAATGAAGGGGTCGTTACAAAAGTCGAGAAGAGTGCTTGGACTAGTCTCCAACACTCTCTCTCCGTGAGGTTATGCACTTCAAGGGGGATATATTGGTAGCGGCAAGTCCTCGAGGTTACACCATTATCTGAGTTGCTTCAGGTCTAATACATTTGTATTACGTTCCCTGCCCATTCACATAATCCTTCTCCCATGAACTCTTTTCCCAACCACCAAGTGTGAAGTGGTATCCCTTGTTTCTTTTCCTAGGTTAGCTTTCGAGGTGACTGCAGTGGTGGTATTGTCAGTACCAGAGACAGATGTACAACAAATTTTTTTTTCTCCTTAGAAGGGTACTTGGTTTCATTCGGTACTTGTACCTCTGGAAGTCCATTACGGATTAGTTGTGGATAACTCTCTCTCATTTATTCATTGACAACCTCATCTCCTATCTCCAAAATATCCTTACTTCCTTTCTCTTCGTTACAAGAGATTTTTTTACTTGGTAATATCTTATAGGGAATTTGGTAGTGCATTCTCTTTGATTTAGAACACCCTAGGTTGATTTCATGTCTATGGAAATAGTTCTAGAGCCTGTCAGTGAAAGGACCCCCTTGCACGAGGATCCTCATCCTTTTCTTTGTTTTGGAAATATTGGTCCTCCTTACATTGCTACATTGAGTCTTCCCAGATTCACTATAGGGTTACCGATATAGTTTTTACCTCCAGTGATGAAAAATGATCTGGGTGCCTCGAATGCAAGCCCTCCATCTCAAGAAAATCAACCTCTTGTTGACCCTTTTCCTTCTTTACATGTTGGTATTCTTCCCTTTCTTTTTCCATGCTTGGTGAAAGCTGTGATGCTAGTAACCAAGAGGCTTATAAGGAGAAGAAAAGGAAGAAAAATGAGAAACAAAATAAGCAACGGGGAAATAAACCAACCATTGTTAATCATTTTTGGAGTGTTGATAATGTTGAGAATCCTAAGAACATAGGTCACAAACCCAAGTTCCCTTGCAGGATTTGTAAGGGTGATCACATTCTTAACTATTTCCTTGGTATTCTAAAGGTTTTATAAATGTGGTCTCAGGGATCCAAACAACTTATGTCACCAGCCTCTGCAGGCCATGCTAGTGATGGTCTATCGGCCAATGATAAAATAGTTGGGGGTAAAAAAGGAAAAGTCAAGTTTCCTTTTAAGTTATGAAATGGAAATAATTTGCTTACCATTACCCTCTTATATATGGGGCTTCACAATTGTTGGAAGACAATATCATTTCCCAACAACAAACTTCAGTTGATTCCCAAGAGTCCTCCCCTACCCAACCTCGGGTTGATGAAGTAGTTAATACAATTCGATCTTCGATTGACCCCACTCTTCCCTCAGAGAGTTAATTGAATACAATTGATGTTTTCTTTGTAAGTTCAAAGTGCTATAGACAAGGGGAAATCCCGTTCGTTTCAATGGAACCCCCTCCAAGTACTGAGGTCATTTCCTTTCATTGGAATAGTGTAGAAGAACCTCATCTTCCTTCAAGGACCCATTTCCAGATAATTGTGCAAGTTTTTGATAAGTACATATATCGCACTATTGTAGATGAAGGAGCCTCTGTTAATATTTTATCTTCAGTTTCTTGGAAAGATTTAGGTTCTCCTGAGCTTGTGCCAACCACTAATCATCTACTAGATTTTAACAGAAGACCTATTGAACCTTTAGGGATCCTTCCTCAGTTTCCCATCACCTTAGGAGGGAAACCTGTTTGTATTGATGTCATGGTAGTCCAAGGCCCTTTGTATCACTCTTTCAAGTGATGCATTTTCCCCATGATGGAAGTGTAGTGACCATCGATCAACGTTCGTTTATTAGTCCTAATCATTGTATGATTGTTGACCATACGACTTCCGTGAATATTCCTTACATTCAAGTGGTTTCTCTCCCAACACAGGTCAATTATGTGGAATTATATCACATGCATTCAATTTATAATGAGAAGGAGCCTCTAGTTGTATGCTTATCTTCTTTGGATTTAGTTCCAACAATTGACATGGTAACTGCCTCGCTAGGGACATCAGAGGTTGTTCTCCCCTCTGTTGATCACAATGAGTCCCTTGACATGTATTCCTTCCAGAGCATTGTTCTTTCATTTGATGAAGACCTATTGGAAGACATGGTCAAGGACAATGAGCATAATTCTCTTTCTGTGTCAAGCTCATTAATAAATGAAACATATAACTCTGAGGATAGTCTCTTTCTATGTCAAGCACATGTAAAAATGAAATAGATACCCATGAGCATAGTTCATTGTCTGTGTCAAGATCATGAAAAAATAAACCCCCCTCTAATTGAGTCGAGTCTTCTACTAGATATAGTAATTGAACCTTCATTTCCTCCACCTGTGTCAATTGATCTTCTTTGAAGATTGATGCAGGAGCATCGCCCACATCAAGCGAGCCAACACATCAAGCGGAGACCAGCTGGACAAACCAACCCAAATTTTGGAAATACTTTGGAATTGTTGCGCGAGTCTTTAATGAAGACATTTAAAGAGGAGGCGCACTTTTATATTGTAACGGACCTTGAGGCTTTAAGCTCTCGTCCTTTAGGTAGATAGATGGCATTTATTTTAGTTAATGATGGTAGGTAGATTTTAATTGTAGATTTGGTAGTTTTAGAATCCAAGAGGGAAACATGATATAGACACCCTCCTTTGTACATTGTATTATTATTCTGGATGATCAAACAAGAGAAAGAAGAGAAGAGCAGGCAGAGAATTGTATGAAGAACACCTATGTATAAAAATTGAATTAATAGAAAGAGTTGATTCAATCTCATGGTTTGTGTTGTTTTCTCTGTGTATTGATATTATGCTCATGGATGTTTTGCTTTCTGTCATGCATTTTCTTTTATATGCTGGTATGTGATTTCATGGTAGAATCGAAGTTAGAGAAGGAGAGTGAATGAGTTTCAATTGTTTCTCTAAGTGAGCCAGAGAATTCCTACAAGGAGTGCAGTCGAATTCGTCCACAAGGAGTGCGTTGACAGAAGGGTTCACTTATAGGAAACTTTTGTTCCCATCTCTTTGAAGGTGCAAATAGGCACACAATCGTGCAAGGCGTGCGCAGGCTAGACGAAGCCTCAGAGTTGCGATTCTGAGCAAATTGTTCAAAGACTGCTACTGCAAGAAGTGCGCAGAGTCAGGAGGATTCAACCCTTGAGAGTTGTTGAACGGTTGCCGCAAGGAGTGCGTGCAAGCCCTCTGAAAGAATCAGAGTGGGAAAACTAAGGAGGTTTGGTGCCTTCGAGATATCACTAAAAGAGAGTATAGGGTTTGTGTCGAGGAAGGCGTGAGGAAGAAGCTTCAGGCGCAGGCTTTGAAGGGCGAGTGCTGAAAAGGAACACTTAGCCAATTTCGAGAAATCTCCACGGAGGAGATAGAGGAAGAACCCGAGGAGTCATCAGGATATCAAGTCATCGGGATTTCCAGAGACAAGAGGATCGAGCATATCGAAATCACGACCCGCATTTTCCTGATAGGATTAGAGATGTTGATCATAGCAGGGACACATGGCACAAGATCCTGGAGAGTTGAGGTTCGACATTTCGAGATTCTCGGGAACGTGAAACACACGATCGGAGGAGTCGCAAAATCCTGAATCGCGATAGTCCCATAGCCATAGCTTCAAGGTGGAGGACAGGTGTCATTGCATTTTGGGAATCGACACTTGGAAGGGTTTGCGAATTCGCGCAACAGGAATCGCGAATTCCCGAGACGCGATTTCCCGATTCACCGGAAGCATGGGGTCCAGGTGACAACGCAGAGGACAGGTGTCATTGGAGTTTGGGAGTCAGAGATTTATAAGATCCGAATTCTGTGAATTCCAGTTTCGCGATAACGCGAAACCCGATTTCCTGATAAGGCAAAGGGAGATCACCGTGAGAGCATTCTGTGGGTGCGGAATAGTCCTGATAAGGGATCAAAAGAGCAATTCAACTCTTTGGGCCAAGAGAAGAGAAGGTCCTGGAGAGAGCGATCGTGCTATGAGGAGTGCGGTTGGCGTCAGTGTGGTATCAGACTGGAATCGTGTAACAACGTGCTTGATCTTCTTATCCTCTTCGATATCTTCATAGTCGAAGTAGGTGTCAAGATCCCTAATCCAATCTAGCATCTCTTCTGCATCCAAATTCCCTTCATAGACTGGAATGTCCATTTTGGCTTTCGCACCCATTCTGGAAATTTCTTTGATCAACCGCTCTATGGAAACACCAGGTGAGTGTTACGAAAAAATGCTTGGTTGAATTCAAAATAGGAGGATACAATGATAAAATTTTGTGTGATGTTATTCCCATGGATGTATGTCATTTGTTGCTGGGTAGACCGTGGAAATATGACCGAAATGTGGTTCATGATGGGAGGATGAACACATATACTTTAGAGAAGGATGGGAGGATAGATAGGTTGCTTCCGATTAAAGATAAGGAGGTGAAGTCGGAAGTAAGTAACACAATACTTCTCATGAGTGGGAAGGAACTTCTTACATAGATGGAGAAGAAAGGAGATCCACAATTCTTTGTTGTCAGAAAGCCGAGGATTGTTCTGACTAGCACAAGAGTGGATGATCTACCGGATGAGATTCAGGAATTGCTGAAGAGTTTGCTGACATCATCGTGGACGAATTACCTCATTCGTTACCACCGATGAGAAGTGTGAGTCACCACATAGATCTCATACCAGGAGCAAGTTTGCCGAACAAAGCTGCGTACAGGTTGACACCGCAGGAGAATGAAGAGGTCAAGAATTAGGTACAGGATTTGCTGGACAAAGGATTGGTCAGAGAGAGCCTGAGTCCATGTGTTGTTCCGACAGTGCTCAGTCCAAAGAAGGATGGAGGATGGAGAATGTGTACCAACTCAAGAGCGATAAACAAAATTTCCATCAGGTACAGGTTTCCACTGCCGAGAATGGATGATCTGATGGATTTCCTGAGTGGGGAAAATTTCTTTTCAAAGATTGAATTGAAGAGCGGGTATCATCAGATTCGCAGGAGGGAAGGCGATGAGTGGAAAACAACCTTCAAGACCAACGAAGGTTTATACGAATGGTTGGTCATGCCGTTTGGTTTGACAAATGCACCGAGTACATTCATGAGGCTGATGAATGAAATCCTGAAGGAGTTCATCGGGAAATTTGTTGTCGTATATCTGGATGATATACTGATCTTTAGTAAGACAAAGGATGAAAATTTGAAACATTTGGCCATTGTGATGAGAAAGCGACAACAAGAGAAGCTGTTGATAAACATGAAGAAATCTTCATTTATGAAGACAGAGCTCATCTACTTGGGGTTCGTCATTTTGGCGAATGAATTAAAAATGGATCCAAGTAAAGTGGAGGTGATTAAAAATTGGCCATCACTGAGAAATATTTTCGAGGTGAGGAGTTTCCATGGTTTGGCTAGTTTCTACTGAAAATTCATCAGAAATTTCAGTGGAGTTAGCGCAACGATGATGGACACGGTGAAGAAGCGACATAAGAATTTTCATTGGACAACAGAGGCTGAGAAGAGCTTCAATCTGTTGAAGCGAAAGATCACAGAGCAACCAATTCTAGTGTTTCCAGACTTTCAGAAGACATTTCAGGTGAAATGTGATGCTAGTGGGTATGCCATAGGAGCGGTCTTAAGCCAAGAAGACAGACCAGTTGCCTATTTCAGCGAGAACCTGGATGAAGAAAAACTGAAGTACTCCACGTATGATAAGGAATTTTATGCTATCATACAGGCGTTGAAGAAGTGGAGGCATTACTTGATCCCAAAGGAGTTTGTATTGTATAGTGATAATCATGCATTACAGTTTGTGAGTCAACAGGAGAAGTTGAATCAGAAACATGCTAAATGGGTAGAGTATATGCAGAATTTTACATTCGTAATTAAACACATTGTAGGTACTGCTAACAAAGTGGCTGATTCTTTGAGCAGGAAATGCTTATTGCTGCAGGAGTTTTGAGTCAAAACATTGGGTTTTGAAAATATCAGGAACATGTACGCAGGGGATGTAGATTTTGCAGAGACATATGAGGTCTCTGAGAATCCAGTTCTCAGAGATAGGAGTCCGTGGATAGATTATATGATCCAAGAGGGATTGCTGTTAAGAGACAATCAACTATTCATTCTGAATTGCTCCATGAGGGAGAATCTGTTGAAAGAGAAGCACAGTGGAGGCTTGGTAGGACATTTTGGCCAAGACAAGACCTTTGTGAAGATGAGCGAATCATATTTTTGGCCAGGCATGCGAGAATATGTCAAGAGGTTTGTTGATAGGTGTTGAATTTGTCAGCATTCGAAGGGGAGAAAGAAGAATGCAGGGTTTTATCAGCCGTTGCCCATACCAGAGAGGCCATGGGAGGCGATAAGAATGGATTTTGTACTGGGTTTGCCAAGAACAGAAAGAGGTGTAGATTCAATCTTTGTGGTCGTGGACAGGTTTTCAAAGATGGCACTATTCATTCCATGCCATAATACCAGTGATGCGACTCACATCGCAAACTTGTTTTTCAAGGAGATCATTCGACTCCATGGATTGCCGAAAAGTATAGTATCGGACAGGGATACCAAATTCATAGGGCATTTTTGGAGGACACTCTGGAAGAAGCTAGGAACTAACTTGGCATTTCGTTCAGCTTACCATCCACATGTGGATGGGAAAACAAAGATTGTAAATAGAAGTCTGGGAGATTTGTTGAGAAGCCTGGTGACAAAGCACCACAACAGTTGGGACAATGTGTTGCCACAGGCAGAGTTTGCATACAACGATTCAGTCAATCGAAGAACATGACGGAGTCCATTTCAGATTGTGTATGGGACACAACTGAGAGGAGTTTCTGAACTCAGGGAGTCAGGACAGACGGCTACTAGCAGCGCTAGTGCAGAGGAGTTTGCTGAGGTGATGAAAGAACTTCACAGCAGAGTGAAGCAGCGATTGATTGATTCAAATCAAGAGTACAAACGCAGAGCAGATCAACATCAGAGACAACTTTAGTTTGAAGTTGGCGATCTAGTTCTAGCACACTTGAGGAAGGAGAGGTTCCCAAGGGGAACATACAACAAGCTAAAGATGAAGAAAATCGGGCCATGCAGAGTCCTGAAGAAATTTGGAGAAAACACATATGAAATTGAGTTGTCGGATGGCATCGGAATATCTCCGATATTCAATGTTTCGGATTTATACCCATACAAGGCTGGAGAAGCAGAGGCTGGAACTGAGGAACCAGTGATCCAGTGGATGAAGCAGATACCCGTAGCAGAGAAGCCGCAGATGGAATGCATACTCGACAAGCGAGTGGGAAAGAAGACCAGAAGAAAAGAATACTAGGAGTACCTGGTCAAGTGGAAGAACCACCCAGTGGAAGATGCCAGTTGGGAAACTGAAGCAATGATACAGAAGCATGGGTAGACCATGCAGGAGCTCATGGACAGGAGCCCATGAAATTTTTCAAGTGAAAATTTTCAAGCAGGGGAGTATGATGCAGGAGCATCGCCCACGTCAAGCGAGTCAGCACATCAAGCGGAGACCAGCTGGACAAACCAACCCAAATTTTGGAAATACTTTGGAATTGTTGCGTGAGTCTTTAATGAAGACATTTAAAGAGGAGGCACACTTGTATATTGTAATGTACCTTAAGCCTTTAAGCTCTCATCCTTTAGGTAGATAGACGACATTTATTTTAGTTAATGTTGGTAGGTAGATTTTAATTGTAGATTTGGTAGTTTTAGAATCCAAGAGGGAAACGGGATATAGATACCCTCCTTTGTACATTGTATTATTATTCTATATGATCAAACAGGAGCAAGAAGAGAAGAGCAGGCAAAGAATTGTATGAATAACACCTATGTATAGACATTGAATTAATAGAAAGAGTTGATTCAATCTCATGGTTTGTGTTGTTTTCTCTGTGTATTGATATTATGCTCATGGATGTTTTGCTTTCTGTCATGCATTTTCTTTTATATGCTGGGTATGTGATTTCATGGTAGAATCGAAGTCAGAGAAGGAGAGTGAATGAGTTTCAATTGTTTCTCTAAGTGAGCCAGAGAATTCCTGCAAGGAGTGCAGTCGAATTCGTCCACAAGGAGTGCGTTGACAGAAGGGTTCACTTATAGGAAACTTTTGTTCCCATCTCTTCGAAGGTGCAAATAGGCACAAAGTTGTGCAAGGCGTGCGCAGGCTAGACGAAGCCTTAGAGTTGTGATTCTGAGAAAATTGTTCAAAGACTGCTGCTGCAGGAAGTGCACAGAGTCAGGAGGATTCAACCCTTGAGAGTTGTTGAACGGTTGCCGCAAGGAGTGCGTGCAAGCCCTATGAAAGAATCAGAGTGGGAAAACTCAGGAGGTTTGGTGCCTTCGAGATATCACTAAAAGAGAGTACAGGGTTTGTGCCGAGGAAAGCATGAGGAATAAGCTTCAAGCACATGTGTTGAAGGGCGAGTGCTGAAAAGGAACACTTAGCCAATTTCGAGAAATCTCCACGGAGGAGAGAGAGGAAGAACCCGAGGAGTCATTGGGATATCAAGTCATCGGGCTTTTCGGAGACAAGAGGATCGAGCATATCGAATTCGCGACCCGCATTTTCCCAATAGGATCAGAGCCATTGATCATAGTAGGGACACGTGGCATGAGATCATAGAGAGTCGGGGTTCGACATTTCAGGATTCTTGGGAACGAGAAACACACGACAGGAGGAGTCACGAAATCCCGAATCGTGATAGTCCCATAGCCATAGCGTCAAGGTGGAGGACAAGTGTCATTGCATTTCGAGAATCAACACTTGGAAGGGTTTGTGAATTCGCGCAACAGGAATCGCAAATTCCCGAGACGCGATTTCCTGATTCACCGGAAGCGTGGGGTCCAGGTGACAACGCAGAGGACATGTGTCATTGGAGTTCGGGAGTCAGAGATTTATAAGATCCGAATTCCGTGAATTCCAGTTTCGCGATAACGCGAAACCCATTTTCTCGATAAGGCAAAGGGAGATCACTGTGAGAGCATTCTTTGGGTGCGGAATAGTCCCGATAAGGGATTAGAAGAGAAATTCAACTGTTTGGGCCAAGAGAAGAGAAGGTCCTGGAGAGAGCGATCGTTCTCTGAGGAGTGCGGTTGGCATAAAAGATCCTACCTCTCTAGTGAACCTATTCCTATTAGTAACTAGGATTCTAATCGGGTGTAGAAGAAGAGTGTGCGGATGAAAAGAATCTTGGGGGTCATGTCTCCAACCTCTAGACATCATGATATAGTTAAGCAACTAGCTTATGCTGGGGAAAAGTACCAACCTATGGACATCATGTTGGGAAAAAAATATGCACATGGGTATCACATAAAGTACCAACCTCTAGACATCATGTTGGGAAGAAACCCATCAATGGGTACCAATTCCAAGCATCATTTCATTGTCTATTTCAATCTCGTGTAAAAATGAAGCAAAAAGTCTAAGCATAGTTTCATTCTCTGTTTCAAGCTCGTGTAAAAATGAAGCAAAAATTTCAAGCACAGTTTCATTCTCTGTTTCAAGCTCCTGTAAAAATGAAGTAGACACCATGAGCACAATTTTATTCTCTATTTCAAGCTCATTTAAAAATGAAACCAACCCCGAGCACAATTTCATTTCTTGTTTCAAGATCATGTAAAAATGAAACCAAACTTGAGCATAGTTTCATTTTTGGGCTCAAGCTCGTGTAAAAATGAAACCAACCTCGAGCACAGTTTCATTTTCAGTTTCAAGCTCGCTTAAAAATGAAACCAAGCCCAAACACAGTTTTAGCCTCTATTTCAAGCTCGTTTTAGCCTTATGCTAACCTTCATAAGGGTGAAATCATGAAGATGGGTTACACTTTTGCTTGTTTTATGAGAAAAAAAACTGTATTTTCACAAGTTATTCAACTTCCGACATACAAAAGTATTTTTTTTATTGAGAGTTTCACTTTACAGTAAAAACAAAACTTGTGAAGAATTGTGTTAGCTTTCCAATGACTATTTTTCAATTTTTGTTTATCACAATTTGATATGTCAATTTGAAAATTGTTTAACAATATGTTTCTTAAACATGAAATGAATGATAATGAGTTACTTATTTATACAACAATGTATATATTATTAAACTTATGTTTTTAAGAAACAAAATATACTGCAACAATCTAGACAGACTCTATTTTATTATGACTATTATTTTGAATTTAACTGATGAATATTATAATTTCTAGAATTTTTTGAATTTGACCAAGCTGAAAACGTTGCAGAGTTTAAAAACATGTTTTTCTACACCTTGTATCTATCTTAATTTTTACTTAAAACTAAAATTTAAATATACCCTTTTGAAAAGAACAGTTTAAGGATTATGAATATATTTTTTTCAAATTTTTTCACTGTATACTTTTTGAGATACCGATATTTCATTTCACCGAATCATAATGTCTGCTGAAAATATTATGTAGTGATTTTTTTTTAAAATTAAATAAAATTAGATAAAAATAAAGAAAATGAAAACAAATTATATGAAT